>JABUQX010069767.1:80000-81745 GCA_015478945.1 Trachelipus rathkii | reverse complement strand
AGTATATATATATATATATATATATATATATATATATATATATATATATATATATAACACTTAATTGTTTTCGTCATAATTGAATACAGCATAACAAAAATAGTTAACTTTTATTTTTCATCAGCCCAAAAACTGGAGTTTTGAATTGACGCTTACTTGGCACTTGGCACTCGTAACTGCAAACAATAATCAAATGTTGAAAGTGGAGACAAGTTGTTCAATTTTTTTTTCAACTCTTGAGTGAGCTGGAACATGCATACAATGAAAAACATGTGTTAGAACGATTCGCTTTTCATACCGAGTAAGTATTGCAAAAGATTTTCATTTTCCTTTACCATATAATGTTGTCAACTTTGTGTGGAAGATGAAAATCGGTCAAAAACAGATTTTTCGGTCATATTGACTGGTTACAGATGTAATATATATATATATATATATATATATATATATATATATATATATATATATATTAAATATATTTATATATATATATATATATATATATATATATACAGAGAAATATATATATATATAGATCAATAAATATATATATATATATATATATATATATATATATATAGTAATGATATTGATAGAATTTCTATTAATATAGTTACCAAATTTAGAATTTTATTTCCCATGTTAAGTTCTTTTTAGTCAATAATAATAATAATAATAATAATAATAATAATAATAATAATAATAATAATAATAATAATAATAATAATAATAATAATAATAATAATAATAATAATAATAGTAATAATAATAATAATAACAATAAATAATAATAATAATAATAATAATAATAATAATAATAATAATAATAATAATAATAATAATAATAATAATAATAATATGAATTTCATTATGTCAAGCGAATAAAAATATTTGGTGAAAGATCTCAAAAACGTGCAAAATACGTACATTTCTTTTCTCTAAATCTAAATGAAATAATAACAAAAAAAATTTTCACAGACCACACACAACTCTAGAACGAGTTAGTGCAATAAATCAATTTCTAAGACTGAATTTTAACATTATACTAAGGTGGGCCGCGCACCGGAATTTTCCGCACTGCACTTGAACACTGGAATTGCTTATCCCAAGTCCGAATCCCCGCACCCAGCGCGTCGGTACAACCCTATTTTGTACTAACAAATTGGCCTAGATAAAAATTTTGCCATTTTATTGTCAACATTTTTATATAAAAATATTATATATATATATATATATATATATATATATATATATATTATATATATATATATATATATATATATATATATATATATATATATATATATATATATATATATATATATATTTATATTTTTTTTTATATATATATATAAAAATATATTATATATATATATATATATATATATATATATATATATATATATATATATATATATATAAAAGGTATACTACAATAAAGCAAAATTCTCGTAAAATAGAAAAATTTTCGGTAATTAAGAAGGGAGAAATGTATCACTGGGATTTGGGAAGATTTCAACTAGTGCATATTATAACCGTACTAGTACTAACGTTTTCTAAAAAAAAAATTCTAAATAATAATAATAATAAATAATAATAATAATAATAATAATAATAATAATAATAATAATAATAATAATAATAATAATAATAATTATAATAATAATAATAAATAATAATAAAAATGGGGGACTTTTTCGTGTTATAAAAACTTTCTTAAGTTTTACATATTTTTACCGTTTATT
>JABUQX010069767.1:70000-72500 GCA_015478945.1 Trachelipus rathkii | reverse complement strand
GTGTGAACTCGGTCTGAACTCAATTAGAATACCTCTGATCTTGTTCCATCTATTTCCGTCCGCATTTAAATTACAATTTTAACACCAAAAACGCCTAAGATTGCAGGACGACCCCATCCCTCAACCTCTTTCACTCTCCCTCCTCTTCCTCCTCCTCCATTCCAAAGCACCACACGGACCATCTCTCTAATATAAATTTAGGCAAAGGAAGACTGGAACAAATGAATGCAGTTTAGAATCCCCCGTATAACAAAAGCCATTAAATGCGAAGTAGCCCTAAGAGGAAGATTGTAAGTATTTTTAATTCTGAAATATCGCCACCCATTATCCTCGGCATTTAAGCTGCAATTAATAGGATTGTAAAAGCACTTTAACAACAAAAGAATACAAGAGAAATTGCTGTACAAATTGAAAGAACATTTTACATATAAGCAATGAAAGATCTAATATTATATATATATATATATATATATATATATATATATATATATATATATATATATATATATATATATATATATATATATATATATATATATATATATATATATATATATTTTTTTTTAAGAGTATAACGTAAAAAAATATATAAGAGTTATTATATATATATATATATATATATATATATATATATATATAATTCAATTATCTCTTTAATCCGAGCTTTGATGTCTTGGCAATTGGGCGTAGTAAAAGGGTTCTTTAAGCCGTCTTCTTGAATCAAAAGGAGAATGAACCCAAACAAATAGGGTCAATTTTGCATCTCATTAAATACAAATAAAGAACCAAATAGACAGAAAAAAAACTCAGAAATTCCAATTACTCAAACTGTATACAAAAGATCTAGCTAAGCCAGATAGAAGAAACAGCAAAAAAAAAAATACATTTATATAAATCTGTCCTCTTTCTATTTTCAATTTCTAAGAATCTTTATCATTTAATTGTTTCCGGGGGGGGGGGGTAGCGAGATAAAAGGGGGGGATTTCGTTCGAATGGAAAGCCATTATTATACAGCAAAATTTGAATCATTTTTTTTTTCGACAAACAAATAACGAATAGAAATTTATGAATGAAACGGCATATGCATTTGTTCAAATGAGAGAATAGAAAAACTTCACGATTCAAAATCCAATCATTATAATATATATATATATATATATATATATATATATATATATATATATATATATATATATATATATATATATATATATATATATATATATATATATATATATATATATATATATATATATATATATATATATATATATATATATATAATTTTTTTTCTTTATCTTCTTCCTTTCCCCAGATTGGGGTGAGTTGCGAAACATACACCGGAAACAGAAAAGTTAGCAGAAGAATATGACGTAAGTCGAAAAGAAAGCACCCATAATACCCTTAATTGTTGAGAGCCCGTCGCAGCCAAAAAAAAATCCGCCCTAGGAATTCACAAAACCGCGATGGAACCTCACTGTGGTATTTCGTCAATACAGGGTTCATCCCTAGGACGACACAATTCCCTAACATGTTTATTCCACATTTTATCAATTCTTCTCACACATAAAACAAGCCCCTAAGATTGTCCATCTGAACAGATTATAAATTAGATCTATACCTTTTATTCCACACCATAATTTTACTACTACACATTAACACCGGTAAAAACATATCCTCACGCAAAACCCTAGCACACTCAAGACTTACTCCCTTTGATTTCACCAAGGATTTAATTGCACCAGTCACCTTTTACCATTCACTACACTCTGCATCATCCGTTCCCTTTTCATCTAACAAAGCCTAAATATTTTTTTAAACTCGGATACTTGATCCAATTGCTCACCATTCATCATGATTTCACACCGCGGACTCTCCTCACTCTCTATCATCACCTTAGCGGATATCATGAATCTCCTATAACTAAGGAGCTAGAGTTCAAAATCCAAAGTTACAACATATTGATATGCTTCAAGGGAGCAGACTGGAGATGAGTAGAAGAAAGGAGTGTTGAGTCATTCTCATATGAATAGATAAGTTAGATGAGCAGCTGAGATCGTTAATGAAAAGAAGGAATAGAGTTCATAAGACAGGATTCTGAAGAACCCACTATTGACAGGAAAAGTAGTAGTAGTAGTAGTCGCCAGATCAGTAACAGTCCATGGAAACGAATTGAAGGAAAGCTAAACAAAAGTGACCAAAGGGAAGAAGGAAACAAAGGAAGGGAACTTGGGGAGTAGCTGCGCATATCATATCCGGTTAAATACCATATGTGAAGAGCCACAAAACAAGGCTCCTCATAATCCCTAAGAGCAAAAAACCATAAAACTGTGGGAAAGGATAGAATATGTCCAGTAGAGCTCGAGCGCCGAAAGCCTTGTTGATGATCGGAAAGAAGGAAACGAGATACCAGATGATCCATGAAATGAGAGTTAATAATAGTTTCAAAGATCTTAGACAGAAAACAAGTGAGAGAGATAGGGTGCTAGTTAGAAAGGTC
>JABUQX010069767.1:62500-67500 GCA_015478945.1 Trachelipus rathkii | reverse complement strand
TGAGTGTTGAGGACGACTGTCAACAAAGACAACGCCGGAAACCATAGCAAGGAACAGAAGGTCGACCGAGTTTATATCTATGCAGAACTCAAGCAACAAGTTAGAGATAACCCCAACTTTGTTTCCAATATTCCAACTGATGAATCACGGGTTTACGGTTATGATCCTGAGATTAAGCAATTAAGCAGCAGTCGTCGCAGTGGAAGTTGCCAAATTCACCACGGCAAAAAAAGAACGCGTGAAGTTCCCAGCAATGTCAAGTCCATGCTGATCATTTTTTTTCGACATTCACAGAATTGTCCGCAAGGATTCTTAACTCCTGGGTAAAGTGTCAATGACTAAGTTTTACTGTGAAGTTTTGAAGCATCTGAGGGAGGGCATTCGGCGCATAGATCCAGACAAGTGGAAGAACAACAATTAGTTTTTCCACCATGACAAAGCACCCGCTCACCCATCACTCGTTGTTCGATAATTCCCGACTTCCAAGAACGTTACAGTGATTCCACACAAACCCTATTAGCCTGCCCTTACTTCCAGTGACTTTTTCCTATTCCCAAAAATAAAATTACGAATGAAAGGCTGCCATTTTAACACGATTGAGGAGATCCAGGCAGAAAAGCAGGACCTCAAAGCACTCACACTTAAGAACTAACTAACTTGAGAATCATGAGAAAAACACTGGGATTGCTAAATAGATGCTCAAGGGAACTACTTCGAAGCAGACAGTGAAAACTAGGAGGTACGGTAAACAACTTTAGTTATACAGTCAAATTCCCCAAACGTTTGGGTACCATATAATATATATATATATATATATATATATATATATATATATATATATATATATATATATATATATATATATATATATATATATATATATATATATATATATATATATATATATATATATATATATATATAAAGAAAATTAATAGGCAGATTGAACTTGTAATTTGATTTTGCATCACTAATTCAGTTTCGAGAATCCTAAGTATTCTTAAAACGACGAGAGCAGAAGAGCTTATTATACCTTAAAAAGTTCCAGGGAAGACTTGTAAAATTGATATAAAAAATAAAGTAGGTTTGATAGAACACCGAAATTTTCCGCACCGCAAAGCACCGGGAACGTTGGCTAACCCTAGTTCCAAATAACACTTAGATACAATAGGAATTCCAATCGTTTTAGCTTAATAAGACACAATAATAAAAAAAGAGTGCAAGGAATTATCCTCATAATCATTATAAATTACTATATATTGTTTAAATTAAACTACAGACATATTTAAAACAAATAAAATGACAAAACTCAAAATTTGATCATGAAGATAGTTTAAATATTTTAAAATTAAGAAAAATAAAATAAAAGTGAATGTCCTTTATATAGTTTCATGTAAAATAATTAGCTACCTAAGGGAAATACAAAAAACAAAAGGAGTGAATAAACGTAAAGACGTGGATATGGAATGGCGAATGTAATCCTCCCTTTCACATTAAGGTCAATGACCTTTAATAGGAAACTTAAAAGATGAAAAACTAACAAATACAAATGAAGGCAGAAAGAGAGAAAATTTAATAGTTATGAGATGACGATGTCGTCGTCCTTTTCAAAGAATAAATAACATAGGAACGAAATAAAATCGAAAACTTCCAAATCTATTTTTAAATACTGTAGATAATTATAATCTTAATTGACTAAACTCAATCCAACCTAACCAAATTATATAAAAGGTTCGACCTTATTCTCCCTCTCTTTATATATATATATATATATATATATATATATATATATATATATATATATATATATATATATATATATATATATATATATATATATATATATATATATAAATATATAGATATACATATAAATATATATATTTATCTACTTTTTCCAAAAGCAGACCTGATACAATTTTTCGAGCTCGGGTTCGATCCCTCTTTCCGATCCTAGGTAGCAATTACCTAGAGAAGTTCTCCTCCTAAAATAGGGCTATGCCCGTGAGGTGCGAACTTATATATATATATATATATATATATATATATATATATATATATATATATATATATATATATATATATATATATATATATATATATAATATGAGGAAGTGCCAGAAAATGACTGAATATTCCGCCGAAGTCATCATATCTTACAATATAATAAGCGCATGTTGCGAGAAATGTGCGGGATGTCATGTAAGGACGTGTATCAGCAGCGTATGACAGTGCTGGGCATTTGGCCGTATTTACAATTCAGTTTGCTTTGAGACACTTTTGTTGTGTGTTGTCGGAAAGAGTGTTATTAATCAAGAATGGTCCACTTTGAGCAAAGAGTAAACATTAAATTGTGTCTAATTACGGAAAAAGTTTACAGAAACATTCAATTTGATAAAGGAGGTATATGGTGATAAATCATTATCACGATCCCATCGTTTTCGTGACACAATCCGACGCAAACGTTCTGAGTTTTGAGAAGCAAAAAATTGGGTATTGAACCATGACAATGGCATGGCACATTGTTCACTCCTGCTTTCTGAATATCTGACAAACAGCCGCGTACCTGCGCTTTCTCAACCTCCTTACTCTTCAGATTTGGTTCCAGCTGATTTCTATCTTTCCTTCGCATGAGGGATCTGTTAAAAGGATTACGATTTCAGTCAGCGGAAGAAATTCAAAGTATTACGACGCGTGCATTTAAAAGGTAACAAAATATGTTTCTACAGGGGTACGAGGGCTGGCGAAAGTGTGCGACAGCCGAAGGAAGGCACTTTGGAGGTGGTATCGTGTAATATGTTGTATCGTATGCGATAATAAAGTTTAGTTAAAAGTTCTGGTATTTTTTGACTCTACCTCGTGTGCATATATATATATATATATATATATATATATATATATATATATATATATATATATATATATATATATATATATATATATATATATATATATATATATATATATATACATAACTTTAACAAATTTAATTGAAGACATCCCCCTCTGAGGTAAATCAAAAAAATAACTTTGACATTAAGAAAATTTAATTAAGTTTTCCTTCTAGTTTCGGAGTTTTATAAAATTTGACAAGGTAGAAGATGGCAAGAAACGAGAGCATTTGTGAATGAAAGTATATATATATATATATATATATATATATATATATATATATATATATATATATATATATATATATATATATATATATATATATATATATATATATTATTCCTGTATAAACAGCATCATCAATAACAACTGCAGTAGGAAAAAATAAATATATGAATAAAATAATAAAAATGTGTACTCATTTCGCACTATATGAACACTTACTTGAAAGCCATGATATATATATATATATATATATATATATATATATATATATATATATATAGTATATATATATATATATATATATATATATATATATATATATATATATATATATATATATATATATATATATATATATGTTGTTATTTATTATTTTCCAATTCCTACATGTAATCGCTTTGACTAAGAAAGTACTAAAAATCCAACCAACACTTTACTCACGAAAGTGCCACGATATAATTTCGAAATTTGCTAGCCTTTTATTAGAGTTTGAATACCTTTATCAATGAATTCAATAAAATATTTTTGTTCACTTCATGGCTAAATGATCCACAGCCATATTAAGTAGAAACGGCGAATTTACAATTGTTCTAATCAAAACTAATAAATATTTGAATCTTCATTTTTTGTACATTCCACAATTTGATGTTGGGAGTATAAACAGCTGATAAATCACTGTGATATATCAATTATATTTATTTAAATTGCATTTCACCAGTAAGAAAATTAGGTAATAATAATAATAATAATAATAATAATAATAATAATAATAATAATAATAATAATAATAATAATAATAATAAAAATAATAAAAATAATAATAATAATAATAATAATAATAATAATAATAATAATAATAATAATAATAATAATAATAATAATAATAATAATAATAATAATAATAATAATAAAAATAAAAGTTCGACTTTTAAAAAAGACATTCTATACTGTAATCCCAAAACAGTGAAATCTATGTAGTGCATCAAAAGCCTTAATTTCTGATAAAGATAAGGCATGCAATTCACTATAAAAACTTTCCAACTATTCCAGCTTGCGTCAAAACATGGTAATCCGAGTAACAGTTTTTATTAACTTAACATTTAAGAAGTTTCCATACAAATTCAATTTTCTAAATATCTTAATTTCGGGAAAATATTTAATCTGGTTTGAAAACGAAAACCAAAATTATTAAAATGAAATAAATGAAAACGATTTTAGGAGGATTCAGAAAAAAATCGTTAACAAGAGGTGGGGGATTAAAAATCAAAAAGGGGGGTGGGGGGATTAAAAATCAAAAAAAAAGTGGGGAAATTATATGAATGAACTGAGTAGTCTTTTAAAATTAGAAGAAAACGAAAAACAATTGTTGAAATTTGGTTCAAATATACATAGTAAACAGAAATCGAACATTCAAAGTGTAGTAAAGATGGAACAATACATTTGCCTAAAGTTGATATTGAAGTCGAAGAAATGGTAAAAGGCATAAAAATTAAGTAGCTCCAAAAATAAAACCGAAATATTAAAAAAAAAGCAAAACTAAGACAAAATACATTTTTTAATGTACATATTAACACATTTTTATTATAAATACTTAACAATTTGGAGAGATGTCAGACGATAAAATGGTTAAAAAATAAGGCTTCACATTATGGCAAAGTTGAAGATTTAATTTATCATCACAAAGGCATTTCAATGGAATACCAATGTTATATATATATATATATATATAAGAATATATATATATATATATGTATATATATATATATATATATATATATATATATATATATATATATATATATATATATATATGAGTGAGAGGGAGAGGGAAAGAGAGGAGAATTTCAGAGTTTAATTAAAAAAGCGAAAGAGGAAAAACTTAC
>JABUQX010069767.1:45000-55000 GCA_015478945.1 Trachelipus rathkii | reverse complement strand
TATATATATATATATATAGTATAAATATATAAATTTTATAATAAAATAATGTACACACTTTGCTACAATTAACCCCATTTATATCGCGTTACATTAAAAAGGCGTAACCTGAGAAGAAGAAAAAATAAAATAAAAATAATAATAATAATAATAAAAAAGAGAAACTTAATGACAACTCGTGTTGAGTCTTCCCCAAAATAATAAAAAAAATAATTAATTAAATCTTAATTAATCACCAAAGTACTCTATATTTATAACGTCATAAGAATACTCCCTTTTCACTTATTAAAAGATAAACCTTCAAATTTAATTTAAAAAAAGATGAGAAAAAAAAAAAAACTGGTGAGGATCGTTAATCTTTAATGGGGTTTCCAGTATTTTTAGAACGTTTCACATTGCTGGCACTTGGCGAGCATGTTATTTCAGGCCCAAAATTAGAAATTAGAAATTTAATTAATTTACTACTCAGTAACATCAAGCAATTTCAACCACTTTAACAATATATATATATATATATATATATATATATATATATATATATATATATATATATATATATATATATATATATATATATACCACTTTATACATATATATATATATATATATATATATATATATATATACAGTATATATATATGCGGCCGACCCATCGCAGTGCATTTATTAAGCAAAGAAAGCACGACTATACTAGTAGCAAAAGCCATACGTCGACATTTATGATAAGGCATTTGTCTTTTTAAGAAAGGACATTTAAATGTTTGTATTATTTAAATATCCTACCTAAGTTCGCCCATAAATCCAATCAAAAATTTTGTCTTCTGAACTTCCAGTCATTTATTTATGAACATAGTGAAAGATATTCTGCTTATTCTTTTCAAAGATTCGGATTCAAGTTTAACACCTTACTTTCCCAGAAAGATTCACTCTTTTTCTCATAGTAATAAGATTACGATTTAAGAAACTTCGCTATTAAAGTCTAAACAACTGAAACTTCGCGTGTGTCCAGCAGATCACAGGAGTAGTGGTGTGATTAGTTATGGTCTCGGGAGTTAAGTTTCCCCCGCTTGAAATAAGAGTGGAAAATTAGTTGCAAATCAATGCCCTTAAAAGAGAAGAAAGGCACGAAAAAAAAAAAAAAAAAAAAAAAAATAAAAAATAAAAAATAAAAAAAAAAACAGTACAACACCTTTCAAGTTCTTAGTAGTTTTAAGCTTTAGAAAAATCTTGTGCAAGTTATTACTCCAAAATTCTATGCGAGGGAGATAGGCGATAAACATAAGAACAGAATTTTAATGGTGGGTTACATTTAAAAAAAAAAAATTAAAAAAAAATAAAATGTCATTAATACCAACCATACCAAATTTCCTTATCTTTCTCGCGCAAACCGATATATATATATATATATATATATATATATATATATATATATATATATATATATATATATATATATATATATATATATATATATATATATATATATATATATATATATATATATATATATATATATATATATATATATAATGTACGCCCTCTCATACGAGAGGACGCTGGTTCAAATCCTCCGCGTAGCAGTTGGGTTTTATCTACCTGGGGGCAAGAATTAAAACTCGACTGCGAACACGTTGGTGGCGCTGGTTTGGGATAGCCGGCCTTAAAGTTCGATTTCCTGTGGTCCCCCGTGTTACCCCCTGCACTTAGGGGATAAAGCACGTTAAGGTAGTTTATATATATATATATATATATATATATATATATATATATATATATATATATATATATATATATATATATATATATATATATATATATATATATATATATATATATATATATATATATATATATATATATATATACACACTCGTATATGATGCACCGGAAAGTAATTTTGGCGGGAATGGAGAATGAAATTTTAAATTTATTTTATTTGAAAATGAAAGAGAGTGATACACTAGAAAAGCTGAACGTTTTTTGGTGCTCTTTTGGAAGTACTTTCCTAGGAAGAGGAAACTTAAGAAAACTTCAAAATATTTCAGTACAAAAACAATGTTTGATCATCATGATAAGAAACATAAAACCGCTTTTTATCAAATAGAAAAGGAACATCTGAATTATCAAGAAAAAAAAAAACAGAAAAAAGAAAACATGGTAGAACAGAAACTATAGTCGATAACTTCTACCAGTTAAAAAAAAAAAGAACCATTCAGCATACATTGTTAGAACTAACTGAGGAAAAGCTAGGGACATCAATGATAGCAAAAGAAATATTCATTTCAAAATTTTGATTTATGTTGTTAACCAGGGACAGTCAATGTCTTTTTGAGAAGATACTGAATATAGGATTTTGGTTAATCACTTATTTCCACAGCATAATATTCCTTCAAGAAGGTACTTTTCAGAAGAGACCATTCCAACTATATTTAACAGGGTGAAGAAAAAAATAACAACTCTGCAACAAGTAAAAGAATCGTCCTTCTCCACATAATTGCTGATCAGCTTCTGTAACAGCATCATGATTTACAAGTATATAATTTTAAATATTAGCTAATGGCTAATAATTATCTAAATAAAAGCACATACTTAACATACATTGTACACACTTGGTGTTTTACAATATAATTTAATTTTAAAATTCTTTGTGCTAAATACTGTGTATTGTATACCTAACTGCTGGCATTTATATATATATATATATATATATATATATATATATATATATATATATATATATATATATATATATATATATATATATATATATATATATATATATATATATATATGGTCAGCATCCCGAAGAGGCCAGGCATGTAACTAAAAAACTATAACAGCTACAAGAAAATAAAAAACATTTTATTAATCAGGAGACATTTTTATCTATGTTTTTTTAAAATTAAATAAAATAACGCTTTGAAAAATTTAACATTTTGAAAATGATGGAAAGCTGTATGATAAGCATTGTTTTTTGAGAATTACGAAGCAGCTGGAAGTACCGAGAAAGCGCGCAAAGTTGCCAAATGTGAATTTTTTTTTTTTTTTTAACTAAAGAATACCCCACGGGTAAAACTTCTAAAGATGGACAGAGTCGAACCCCTAAAAGGATATAAAGAAAAAATCTAAAGCGTAAAAATAAAATACTATTTGGAAACTCTTGCTCTCGTGAACGAATGCAGGGATTCAAGGTCAATCACAGCGAACGCTTGCCAGATCTAAGATTATACTAATAATTAAGGTGTTATTAATAAATATTGAATAAAATAAATTTTTTTAAGTTTATCGATGAAATTGCTTGTTGAAATAAAAATGTTATTTAAATAATCATTGTTTATATATTTATGAGACTAGTATTTTTTTTATATTGGCTTTATATATATATATATATATATATATATATATATATATATATATATATATATATATATATATATATATATATATATATATATATATATATATATATATATATATATATATATATATATATATATATATATATATATATATATATATATATATATATATATATAGGCTATTTATAAGCAGTTGACTCCAGGAGCGAAAATCAATAATTAATGTATCGTTATTTTAATAATTTTAGGGTAAACACATTAAATTTTTGGGTAACCTAATCTAACCAAACTTAACCTAAATTAACCTAACCTAATATTAACTGAGTCAACTGCTTATAAATGTCCATATATATATATATATATATATATATATATATATATATATATATATATATATATATATATATATATATATATATATATATATATATATATATATATATATATATATATATATATATATATAGGCCGAAAATATTTAAGCGATAAAAAATATTTGATGGCTTGAGTCTCTTAATTTCAATTTTTAATAAAAATAATAATTAATCAAACCAAATTAGGAGTATATATTATTAGAAATGAGGAAACATATTTGTGGCCCGTGAAGATTTCTTAAGCTAAGTGACTGTTGAAAGTATTAAAGGAGAATCTCTAGTGGAGGCACTAGTAGGAATGCTAAAATAAATAGTGAATCTCTGATTGGACAACGATATGATGGTGCAGAAGCAATGAAGAAAAATTTTAGAGGTGTTTAAGCTTTCGAAAATATCCAGCGGAGTTATATTTTCACTGCTATTCACGTCAATGTGAAGTACAATACATTATAAACTTCATGGCACAGCGAATGCAACTAGGTACTATTTTAAATTGCCAAGGCAGACTACTATTTTAATAGAAAAAAATAGGAAAGATTTTCCCAGACACGAAATGGACAAAACTCACACCAATGGGCGAAATAAGGTTGATGGAAAGTTAAGATGGATTGTTACTATCTAGAGAAATTTTTAAAGCATTTGTTGAAGCTTAAGAGGAGCTTGAATGGATCAAGATATTAAACATTCTTCCAAAAAATTCGGATCTTTTGAAGTTTGCAATCAAAAGCAAATTTGTTATAAGTTTATATATGACTTCAACTTTATTCTCCTTCGCTCTTCTATTATGTACTACATTGCAGTCTCTATAATTAGTGACAGCAACTGGGATGTTTGTTTTGAAACATTTTGTAAGTTGCAGCAGAACTTTTGCGTTCTGTTAATGAAGAAATGAGAATGCCTTATGTGAGAATCAAGAAAAATGAAAAGACATAGGGAAATTGTAATTTCATTTCATGATGATTTTATAAACCAGTTAGAGAGCAAGTTCGTGAACCATAGATCCACACCTTACTAATCTTGTAAAGTCACTCATTTCATCGATATCTATTAAAAATTCTACGAATTTTTTAATAAATTAGATCTGTGCAGTCACATTTGGAATGTTAAGAATTTCAGCATTTCTCTCTCTCAAAACGTGAACTCTAATAAAGATATTTCTCTAAACTTCTACAGGAGAAGAAATATTTAATAATATATATATATATATATATATATATATATATATATATATATATATATATATATATATATATATATATATATATATATATATATATATATATATATATATATATATATATATATATATATATATATATATATATATATATATATATATTATATATATATATATATATATATATATATATATATATATATATATATATATATATATATATATATATATATATATATATATATATATATATATATATATATATATATATATTGGGGGCGAAATCTTTCAAAACAGAGAATTTAATAATTTACCCAAGCATTTTAGATTCCGAAGCAAAAAAATATATCTCAAATAATGTGAATCTGGTACAATCAGTTCCAACTACATTGAAAAAGGTACTGAAACCAATTCTTAAGAATAAAAATACTAACGGTGGAGTTTATAAAGTGGAATGTGGAGGGTGCAAGAAAGTTTATATAGGTGAAACAACTGATTTTAAAAGGAGGAAATACCAACATGTGTATAGTTTGAGAATGGATGATTTAAATTCGACTTTGGCTACGCATAGAAGATCGGAAAATCATCACATAAATATGGATAGTGCAGAAATTATTGCCCCTATAGCTAAAGATAACCCTAGAAAATTGTTGTTATCTTTTATGATAAGGAACATTAATAATATAAATAAAGATTCTTTTTAACGTTGATTTACTAACAAATAATATTTTGAAGAACAACTCCTTTTATAAGAATAAACTATCTTTGATTGATGATTTTGTGACGTAGTTGCCATGTTATCTGTGTACATAGTTTTAATTTTTTCACCTTTTAATCATTTGTATTCTGTCGCTTGAAAGAGTCGAGTTCTGGCTCAGAAAGCTTGTGACCCTATCAATTTTTTATCACACTATATTGATTATTTTTATAAAATAGTTTTAATGTATAATTTTTATTAATCAATTTTTTGTGGGAGAAATTTTTTTCGGGAATTTTTGCTTTGTACATTTTTAAAAATGCGGTTTGATTTCGCATTTTAATGTTATATATATATATATATATATATATATATATATATATATATATATATATATATATATATATATATATATATATATATATATATATATATATATATATATATATATATATATATATATATATATATATGTATGTTATGTATATATATTTATATATATATATATATATATATATATATGTTATATTATATATATATATATATATATATATATATATATATATATATATATATATATATATATATATATATATATATATATATATATATATATATATATATATATATATATATATATATCACCCACCTTCTCTCCCCAAGACTGGGGGTAAGGTGCGTAACATGCACCGGAAACAGAAAAGTAGTAGAAAAATATGACGCAGACGGGCTTTAAAGGGAGAAGATTAAACACAGTTGGAAACTAAAAGATGACAAGGAGTTCAGAGAATATATATATATATATATATATATTTATAAATATAATATATATATATATATATATATATATATATATATATATATATATATATAGAAATATATAAATATATATATATATATATATATTCAAAATGAACTGTACAAGCTAACGAACGAA
Source organism: Trachelipus rathkii (assembly GCA_015478945.1). Lineage (NCBI taxonomy): Eukaryota > Metazoa > Arthropoda > Malacostraca > Isopoda > Trachelipodidae > Trachelipus > Trachelipus rathkii. Next base: position 48,456 of record JABUQX010069767.1, on the reverse strand, counting down.
ACTTAACGAAAATGAGACAAGTTTAGATCAAGCACGTCTCACCTATTTACATTTAAAACAATTAAGACGTAGCAACGTCTAAATACTCTAATTTTTCCCTTATATATAAACTTGTAAAGAAACATAAGGAAGAAGACACTTTGTGGAGAAAAAAAGCACACGAATGAGTTATTTTACTCCAGCATTTCTCATCGTTTTTACACGAGATTGATGTCGCAAACGAGTTTCTTTATCTTTTCTTTTCTTTTTTTCTCCTTTTTTTTTTTAAATTGTAATTAATAGTAATTCATTGTAATTTTATTTATAATATGCCAAGCTTCTTCATTAATTAGTTAAGAAAAATTATCAGCTACGCCGTCAGCCTGCTTACATTTAAGCCCCCGATATATATATATATATATATATATATATATATATATATATATATATATATATATATATATATATATATATATATATATATATATATATATATATATATATATATATATATATATGCATCACTTAAATTTACTTACAAATTCTGATAGATATATTAAGATCCATTAACATACCTGCAAAAGAAAAATAAATAAATAAATAAAATAATAAAAATAATTAATAATAATAATAATAATAATAATAATAATAATAATAATAATAATAATAATAATAATAATAATAATAAATGAAACAGCTTAACTATAATTAGTTGATGGAGAAACCTACAATAGCAAAACATACAATGAATATATGACTAGATTATTGATTATTGCCTTATCAAATATACAAATTACAATTAGTACCGTAACTAGAAAAATGTTTGAAAGCAAGGATTTTTATGAGGCATTCACACATCCGCTATGCATCCGCAAAAAGTAATACTCGTTCTTATGCAGAGCTCATAACCATATATATATATATATATATATATATATATATATATATATATATACATATATATATATATATTATATAAATATATATATATATATATATATATATATATATATATATATATATATATATATATATATAGGGGAACTACAGGAACTATATAAAGGGGAATTAGTTTATTGAGTGTTGTAGGGAAGGTATATTGGAATTTTGGTTGAAAGAGTATGTAGAGTGGCTGAAGGACAGATTGGTGAAGAACAAGGTGCATTTAGAAGTGGTAGAGGATGTGTGGATCAAATTTTTATATTGAAACGAATGATTGAGAAAATGAGACAGAAGAAGAATAAATTGTATTTAGGTTTTATGGGGATTTACAACAGGCGTATGACAGGATTAATAGGGAAGCTCTGTGGAAGGTGTTAGTGATATATGGTGTGGGTGGTAGGTAGGAACCGACCGGGGCCCCGGCCCCGGCCCCGGCCCCGGCTAACCCCGGCTAACCCCGGCCATTTTTAGCGACCCCGGCCCTCCCGGCTCCGCCAAAAATCAGGAAAGGCCGGGGTTTTCTACCGGGGTTATGTAATTTACACTAAATAATAGAGGGTTAAATCAAACCAAAATAAAATTTTTTTTTTAATTCTATTACTCCTTTGTTATAAATTGATGCAAAATATTTAAACATACCTAAATATAATCAATTTTTTTTTTGGTATTTACTATGATTTCAAATTAAAATTGAGGCCAAATTATAATTTTTCCGAGTTTTTAACATAAAAATATTCGAAATTTGATAAATCAAACAAATTCGGAAAAGGAAATAAATATAATTGTTAAAATATTAATGTATTTATTTATTTAAAGTAAATATCTTCAAGAAAATCAAATATTTTCTGAAATCTCTTTTCAAAATTATTTATTTAATTGAATTAATATATATATATATATATATATATATATATATATATATATATATATATATATATATATATATATATATATATATATATATATATATATATATATATATATATATATATATATATAGTATATATATATATATATATATATATATATATATATATACTTTTAGAGAGAAGCCCTTGTATTTTTTTTTATTATTATTCTTTTTTGTCACTTCATTTTATTACTAAATGTACAAAAAATTAAAACATTGTTAAAGACACTTTTTTTTAATGAAATAAATTTTAAAAGGAAAGCTAATTTTCGTCCCGATACGCGAGACCTCTTCAGGCTAAGGGACTGGATTTCTTTCTTGATCTTCATCAGTTCAAGTGTTTCAGTTGGTCTGCTATTTTCTTCATGGTGTTGTTGAAATATTTTGATGTTTTCAGATATTCATTTTGTATAAAATCGATCTTAACTTCATCACCGGGATGCTTATTGTAGTTGTTACTACTATAAATGCAAAAAGGATTCCATGATTTTGTGATGGTTCGTGTGATTGATATTTTTGATCATCTTTATATTGTTGATATTGGTAGAGTGGCCTGTGTAACGCCTATGACTTGTTAAAGCTGAATTCATGCTGTCCTTGCAGGTCATTTGTATGTTGATTTTTTCTTCTTGCAAATCTATGGTTTCACCTATATATGTTTTATTGCAAGTATTGCAGGGGATGGGATATATACAGCTTTGGGGAAGATTTTCTTTTCGTTTTTTGGGGGGTTTGAGAATGTTTTTTAAGGTGATGTTACTTGATGGAATGAGGGTAATATTTTGGTAATATTTGTTTTAACGAATATAATGGTAATGAGGAATTGGTAAAAGGAGGTGTTGCTATTTTTCGGGGGAAAGGTGCTATAGGACACCTCTTTTTGCTTTGTTAAATGCTTTGTGGAGGAAAACAGGATAGTAAAGTGATTTGAAAGTATTGTGGATGTATTTAGTTTTTGTGCTAGAAGAGGGGAGAGCATATACGAAAGCAAGAATGGAGAAATAGAGATGACAGAACAGCTAATTTTGTGTTTGGGGAATGATTAGATAGCCAATGTATATAGTTTGGTGCGAATGTTGGTTTTCTATATAGTAAATTGCAAGTGATTGTTATTCCATGTGATTAAGGTATCGAGGAAGGGGATACAGTTGTTGGAAGGCATTTCTATCGTATACTGAACTGAAGGATGAATAAAGTTAATATAGTTTAGGACATCATTAGGGTTGGTGTTGTGAGGGAGGGAGACAAAAATGTCATCTACATATCTAATCCATAAACTATTGTTTAATAAAGGGTGGGGTAAAATATGATAAAATTCTGTTAGTTCCGTATATATGTTACTGAGTATGGGAGACAGTGGGGATCCCATACTCAGGCCGAAAGTTTGTTTGTAATATTTGCCATTAACCCTTAATAGGTAACGTGGCTTTTTCATGACACCAAAGGCAACGTGGGGTCCGCCCGTACCCCACCGATTAATTGCGTTTTTAGTCAAGGAAAATTAAAATTTTTGTTGAATTTATTCATTAGTTTTATTTTTCCATCCATCTAGAGTAAATTTAACTTGTTTTTGTTTTGAAAATGGAACTAAGATAAATATTTTATGTTCAATACAAAAAAAAGGT
>JABUQX010069767.1:32500-35000 GCA_015478945.1 Trachelipus rathkii | reverse complement strand
CGGTTATTACGTGATCACCCCTACATACATGAAATAGCTTTTACTACTACTACTACTACTACTAATAATAATAATAATAACACAAAATAATAATAGTAAGTAATAATAATTTATATTCCTAAAATATCAAATTACCTCTTAAATTATGCAAATGATATAAAAAAAGCTTGAAAATTTTCTTTCCATTCTCTCTCTACCAAACACATACACACAGACACACATACACTTTTTTACAGACGACAGTTTACAGGCAATATAAGTCATGGTCGCCCCTTCTCCCAAATTTATATTTTCCTCTTTTAATAATGTATTCTAATTAGGTTTATAGGCCACATATTATGTACATTATTATTATTAATATTAATGTATAATTATTGTATTATTATTATTATTATTATTATTATTATTATTATTATATTATTGGTAAAATAAATTGCAAATAATAAATTATTAAAAGATAATACTTATTGTACAATCAGATAATAATAATAATAATAATAATAATAATAATAATAATAATAATAATAATAATAATAATAATAATAATAATAATAATAATAATAATAATAATTATTAATAATAAAAATAATAATAATAATATGTATTAATAATAATAATAATAATAATAATAATATCATATGTAATAATAATAATAATCAAATTATTAATATTATAAAACTGAAAAATAAAAATGCACAAATAATTTAAAAAAAATTTATTTACAATATTTTTAAAGATTAAAATTAAATTATATTCTCATCTTAATTTTACAAAACCTTTTTTTAAATTTTAAATTAAAAAAAAAAAACAAATTACGCATACCATCCCCCAAAAAAAAAAAAGACAGCCTTCATCACTGTAAATTGGGATCTCAAATCACCCAAGAAACTCCCCCTCCTTTTACAAACTTAAAATACAAAATTTTATTTAATTTTTGCACAAAAAAAAAAAAGAAAAAGAAAAGAAAATTACAAATTAAAACTTGTTATTTTCTTACTCAAATTCACCTACTCCCCCCCCCCCCCAAACCCTACTTAGAAGAAAAACTGTAACGACCCCTACCTCATACGGCTTTCATTAAAAAAAAAAAATTAATAGCTATACAAATGAACATAAATTAATGCCGAGATAGATAAATTAATAAAAACTTTTTCGAAGCAGTCGACCTTTAACCAATGTCTGTGTTTTGCAGTATGCTTTCAACAAAGAAAACCCAACAATAATAAAAAAATAATAATAATAATAATAATAATAATAAATATAATAATAATAATAATAATAATAATAATAATAATAATAATAATAATAATAATAATAATAATAGAATATAGACAAATTAACCATTAGCAATTACGCTGTTTCCACTTTCTATTTCAACGTTTGAAACAATAAACAAATTATTATTATTATTGTTAATATTATTAATATTATTGATATTATTATCATTATTATTAATGTGTATTATCGTGTGTGTGTCATTAAAGCTAAGACGCTTAAGAAAAGAAAACTGGAATGTTTTCAAGGACCCCCTATTTTCGTAGGAATGGGGAGGGGGGGGAAGTGGGAGCAATCTGGTGGGGGGAAAAATAAGCTGGGGTGGGAGTGATACGGAGAAGCATGATTGTATTTTAAATAAGATTTTATGTAATATATTCAGTAACCCTACAAAACAAATTAACATTAATTATTTAAACCAATTATACAAGAGATACACGATCTATTTGTACATACACATTACATACATACATACATACATACATACATATGTAGTTGTTCATTTGATGATTAAGATATACATTCCCTAGAAACTGCATGTATGATACATTAATTTGATACATTTAAAATGACTTGACTAAATTAAGACAGGTAGGTAAATTAAATTGGACTGTGTTGGCCTTAAGATATTTTTGATACGTATCCTCATAAAATTCATGTTTCATATCTCCATACACCTTCTCTTTCAATGTGTCCCCACAATCTCATTTTACTTTGTCTTCATAAGACTCGTCACTTTATTTTTAGTCCGAGACTTCTTGTAAAACTCAGAACACGTGTCTTTGGATTATCAGATCAGAAATTTAAAAAAAAAGTTAATTTCTTTTCAGGTTTGTGAAGAAACAACTTTTTTGTTCGTCATCTTTATTTTAATCTTTATTTTAGTTAATATAAGTATAAATATAATAAAAAATATCATTCTTTTGTTTTTTTCCTTAAAAATCGGTCGAATTAAAAAAAAATGGTCGTTAGCTTAACTCGTTATGCAATAAAACATATTCATCTAATTTTGTCCCACTAATTCATATTGAAATACCTCTTCTTTTAAGCTGGTCCTAATTTTAATATACCATCTAACCTTGATATATAGACCTTATTTTCACACATGAAATATAGACCTTAATTTTCAATTACCAAAAGCAGGGTTGCGGAGTCAGGTCGAACCAGGTAATTTTATTTGCCAACTCCGCAGCCCTGTCCAAAAGAGAAATTGCAAATTCTTTGG
>JABUQX010069767.1:0-27500 GCA_015478945.1 Trachelipus rathkii | reverse complement strand
TGTCTTCTTCTGTACATTACACCCGTTCGACAGCCAGAGTGCAAGAAGAAAATTTGAAGCCTCTCTCCTAATGCTGAAATTAAATCATCAAAAATGGTATAAAAATGGATGTGGGTCGGAAGTAGGAATGTTGGTCTGTATTTTTGGAATTTGGTAATTCTTGGTCATCAATTTCAATACTCAGTTCAGATTCCAGATACGCCACACAGCTATTTATTAGAAATCAGCTGAAATTCTATTAACATTTTTCTCTTGATGGTTTCAAATTTAAGTTTTCAACTTTAATGGACCTGATTTGTTCTAACAGCGACGAATTTTATAAAATTAATTTAACTTCTGCACTTTATATTATTAACAGATATGATCTAAAAAATTTTAGTGTCTAGGAAAATTTCGGGGGGGGCCCCCCCCCCCCCCTAAATACACCACTATATATATATATATATATATATATATATATATATATATATATATATATATATATATATATATATATATATATATATATATGTATTTATTACATATATATACCATATGCCTGCCTCTGCATAACTGCTCTTCTTTCCTCTATATATATATATATATATACCGGTATATAAAATGGTTATCATCAGTCGACAGGTTCCAGGTGAAGCATTTCTCTTTTAGATTTCAACCTCGAGCAATATATTAAAGACACAAAATGTCGTCAGTCTGGAATAGATAGATGATTGACGTCACGTGTCACTATTATTAATGATAGGAAATAAATTACCTTATTTTTCATCAACATTTCAAAAGAAGACCTGCGAGGAGTAGAAGCAACTAATAAAAATGTCAATCTAGGGGCGTGGTTTGTTCCCGGTTTTAACGGGATTGTATTATAAATTCTTTCTGTTGTTGTTGTTGTTGTTGTTGTTGTTGTTGTTGTAAAATAAACAAATAAACAAACAAACATTTCTTTAGCTTTTTGAGCGCTTGTATCAGAGTTATGAAATTGAACATAGGTTTATAAAAACATTTTTAAGTTGGAGAAAAGGGCATATTTGTAAGCAAGGTGGCCCAAGTATCGATGAATACGGTGCGGTACACAATTATAGTGTTCTGATGCGGTACGGTGCTGCAGGGTGTGGGGTCAACATTTTTAGTCAGACTATCACTGTTGGACACTAACAATGTTAAAGAAAACTTTCAATTCCTCAAATATATCATGCCCTGCAACTGTTTGATCGAATTAGGTTTAGCCGTATATCGCACAACACCTCACCAGGTGGTTGTACACCAGAACCGCACCGCACAGCACCAACGCTCTGAAATTAAGCACCTTACAGCAGTAATATGATCGCATCACGCACCGGCCAAAGTAACTAAAATTAAAATAATTTATGATTTCAATACAAGCCCAATGCCCCTTTTATACTTATAAATTCTTCGAAAAAATTTGAATTAATAATTAAAATATTTTCTTTCATAATAATAATAATAATAATAACAATAATAATAATAATAATAATAATAATAATAATAATAATAATAATAATAATAATAATAATAATAATATTTACTATTAATAATAATAATAATAATAACCTTCACACATCCATTGGACGAGCGTTCAAAACGCTGTGCTGACGCCAGATGAATCCGTCAATAATTACTTCTTTGTTCCATTTATATAAACGCCTCAAACGCCACTCATTGACTAACTCATCTGGCGATTGGGTAACGTTTTTTAAGCACTTTTATAGAAGGGCGTTATGATGGATTTCCAAATTCAATCAAATGATCAATTTGGTTTTTCGTAAATAAATATACAAAATTTTTTCATATTTTTTGAATAAAAAAATGTATTATATATATACCTTATATAGCATATGCATATATATATATATATACTATATATACCTTATATATATATATATATACATAACATATAACGTAGCATAACCATATATATATGTACTATATATATATATATATATATATATCTATATATATATATCCATATATCATACCCTCTTACCTCCTCCTCATATATATATATACCTGTGCTACCAGATTACCCCTCTATATGTATATACATATATATATATATATATATATATATATATATATATATATATCTCTATATATATCTCTCTAATATATGTATATATATAATATATATAATATATATATATATATATATATATATAATATATATCTAGCGATTAGAAGAAACTATATAAAATTAAGATGTACATTTAGAAGTTAGAATATTTATAGATTGTATTTAGAATTATATATACTAATAATATATATATATATATATATATATATATATAAAGAATATATCATTTTCTTTTTAAAAGTAAATATACAAATATAATATAATAACATATATATATATATATATATATATACATATATATATATATAACTCTATATAATATCAACTTTCTATACTCATAATATATCATTAATAATAGCTTCATATGTATATATATATATAACAATATATATATATATATATATATATATATGTAGCATATATATATATATATAGAATAATAATCATGTATATATGTATACTCTTATATATATATACTATACTCCTTATATCCATATAATATATATATGTATGTGGTAATGATAGGTCTTTGTACAGTAAATTTTTTGTTGGAAAAACAGGATTTCAATTTAGAGGGAAAAACAAAATTAATCAAAATCTATAATAATAATAATAATAATAATAATAATAATAATAATAATAATAATAATAATAATAATAATAATAATAATAATTTCATCAAATATTGTATTCTTATCACTTTGATTAATCTCTCTCTCTCTCTCTCTCTCTCTCTCTCTCTCTCTCTCTCTCTCTCTCTCTCTCTCTCTCTCTCTCTCTCTCTCTCTCTCTTTCTCACCCTGACAATATATTCATGTCATTCGACAAGTGTTTTAAATATAGATACGCACGCATTATTAATTAAAAATTATCATTACATTTTTTAACGATCAGAAAAATGATTTTTGCATTTAAAAGTGTTTTGTCAGACACTTATTTATATAAAGCTGCTTATATATATATATATATATATATATATATATATATATATATATATACCTTATACCATATATATATATATATATATATATACCTATATATATATATATATATATATATATATATATATATATATATATATATATATATATATATACTCCATATAGGGAATTGAGCTAGGAATTTCAAAATTATACCGATACAAAAGCTTTTCAACTTTGAATCTGATTATATCGGTAATATAGAATTGCCGATATCAAAGTATAATATCATATTATTATATTAACAGTTTGGTAATCAAACATTTTTTGCAAGATTTAAAGGCAACAGGTTTAATTTTTCAAATAATTATCACCATTCTGTACTAAATTAATTATAAAGTCTCCGTACAGGAGATACCGAGATGACGCCCATACTCGTACTTCTCTCCATCTTATATATATATATATATATATATATATATATATATATATGCTATATGCCTGCCGCCATACCTCTCTACTATCTTCTTTGTATATGCCATATATATATCTCCTCTGCCTATCTACTCTCCTCAACAGGATATATCCTGTTTTACGACTCCGTCAGTCTTTGAATTTTTTTTTTAATATGTTTCTGCAAATATGGTCTAACAATCAATTTAAGTGGTAACGAACATGATTCAAAAATATATAGGACCTTTCACGTTTTACGCTCGTCGTTTTAATTTTTTTTTAAAGGAATAAACAGGGTAAGCCGCAAAGATGGCAGGAGTCAGGTCTCTCAGGCCTTCAGGAACTACAGGATTGCTATTTCCCTCGAGGAGGGTCTCGGAACCCCACGCTCTTTGGTATTTGGGTGTCGCAGGGGTTCCTCAGCCCCTCCCCGGAGGGGTATGGAAAACGTCCCCCTTCTGTCCCCCGTCGGCTCAGCCCTAAATTTTTTTTTTTTTTTTGCAGTTTTTTTATTAATTTTTTTTTTTTACATTTTTGTAATAGCTTTCTGCAGCTGAATTCAAATATGTAATTGGTTTTTCTCTAAGTGTTGTACTTTTCGAGATATTTCTTTTTTGAAGTTGAAAGTTATATAAACTATTTTTTTTTTTTTTTTGTTTACCTTAACTAATATGTACGCTGATTTAATGTATTGGTTTTCCTGTAAGTGTAGTACTTTCAGGAATGTTTCATTTTGAAAAAGCTATTTAAGCATAATGTAGATTACCAAATTGTTAAAAATATTTAAACTTTGAATCATGTAAATTTACTTACTTTGAAATTCATTGTTTAAGTATCATATAGTAAACAATATATTAAAAAAAAACAAAAAAAAAATTCAAAACTGACAGAGTCGTAAAAACTATATGGGACCTATATATATATATATATATATATATATATATATATATATACACCTACTATATATATATATATATATATATATATATACTATTACTATATATATATATATATATATATATATATATATTACCGGCAACTGCAAATATGAAAGGTCATATGTAAAGAATTCTCTCTGCCTTTTCAAGTAATAATAATAATAATAATAATAATAATAATAATAATAATAATAATAATAATAATAATAATAATAATAATAATAATATTAATAATAATGATCAATATTGGTTATGGTGGGCACGGGTACTGTACGGATTGTAGTGGCGATTGTAAACATAGTAGTAGCTGTTGTAGTGTATAGTAGTAGTAGTATTAGTAGTAAAAGGAAAAAAAAGTCAATTTGTTAGGTAAAGGAAGTTAGAAGAAGAGAACAAAACGTTAAAATTTTTCCTTAAAAATAAAAAAAAAATAAAAAAATAAAAATACTTAAAATTCGGGAGCGAGTTTCGCGAAGGCATTTGATGAAGTTTGGAGTGTTTGAAACACAAAAACAAGGACGAGGAGGAGACTAAAAAAAAAAAAAATGTAGAGCAGTGGATGAGAAAAAAAAAGGCTGAAGAAACATCATGATGATGAAACAAAAAAGGAAAAGAAATGATAAAAAAAAAAAAAATGTGGACCAAATGAAACTCTTTCTCGAGCGGAAGATGTGCCTGGCACACAGTCAGAGAGAGGGCCACATACACAGTGCCTGGCATTCAAGAGAGGCAAAGAGAGAGGTGTGGTCTAGGATCGATTACGTATTCTAAAGAAAGGGAACGGGGGTTTTTCGAGGGGTAAAACCCCACCCCTTCTCCAGTCAGACCATCCATACACAACTCGATGACATTTACCCACACACTCACCTACACACTCACGCGCACTCACACACACACACACATGCCGTAAAACAAAACTCGTGTAGGATCGTCTCTCAATACAAAATCGCATTAGGATCAACAGGGATGTCACATACATCAAACAAACATACAAACAGACAAGGAATTAATCATATGCCTGTGCAGGTTTAGTTCAGAGGTCACAATCATCAGTCTAAAAACAAAAGTTAACATAACAAAAGTTATAAAACATAAAACATATCAAAATATATATATATATATATATATATATATATATATATATATATATATATATATATATCTTATATATATATATATATATATATATATATATATACCGCCTTATATACCATATATATATATATCGATCAGTTGGACAAATAGTGCGCTGAAAAAAAATCAGTAATTTCTCAGGCTTTGTAGACCAGAAATATATTTGCCAGCTACTGCTCTCAAAACTAAATACCCAGACCAGCCGGCTCCGCAGCCACTTCTTTAAAGAATATTTTAGGTTGGCTTTCAAGCCAGACAAATGTTAACTTTACCATATAACATTTCGTCCTGTCACTTGACGGACAAAACTGAAATTTTAATGTTTGTTGACATGCAACAAAACAAATGTAATAATAATATAAAAAATATGTTTGACATTATTACTCTTTTGAGTCTTGAAACACAATATTAATAAAGGCAGAATCATTTTTCCAATACTTTTGTGACTCATGAATACAATATTAATAAAGGACAATTATTTTTCCATGTTTTGTATTTCATTATTCACATTAATTGTTATTTATATATTACTACAAAATTGCCGTAATTCAAATTAACGATGAATATCGATATTTTAGTATTATTAAAATTTTTATGTTGTAACATTTTTAGCAGTTAAAAAGTATTTCAAAACGAAAAATTTAAATAAAAAGAAATTAAAAAATTAAAAGCCAACCTAATACTTCTACTCGCTCTACTTCCTACTAAAAGTAGCCTCTACCATGGCAATTGTGCGAAATGGATTAGCCAAGGTGATCATACCAGAGCATGAAGAAAGATAATATATAAATTATTAATATTAATGATGGTAGACCCCTATGTTGTTCTACGGGCGGACCCGTACCCCCTGCCTGTGGTGGATCGGGATAAATATTTAAATAATTATAAAAATAAACAGAAGCTATTCAATGATTTTGTTTGCCAAGTGTAAACTCATTCTAAATGCATCATCAATCTATGGAATAACTTCATTAATGATGTATAGAAATTATTTTTTAGACTAAAATATTTAGTGGGAAAAACCACTTTTATTATCAAAAATTTATTAAAAAAAACAAAATATTCACAATGATGCCCATGTATATTACTATATATATATTATATTATATATATAATATATATATATATATATATATATTATATATTATATATTATATATTATATATAATAATATATATTATAATATTACTATTTATATAAGTTATTTGTAAAATTTAAGCTGTGATCGCTACAATAATATCTTATATATCAATTAGCCCATTAGTATATTCAAAACACACGAGAAGTTTTTATTTCAAAGTTTTCTTATTGATTAGATAATACATCTCTTTAAAGAACAAAATTCAAAAGTTGAGGAGATTATAATACTAGCTTTCGTTCCCAATTTTTTTTAAAGGAACCTTCTTCAAGTGTAATCTTTTATTGAATCTAAAAGTTTCTTCTATGCTTAGCGATTCATGAAATTGATTTTGGTTGTGTTATTTTTAGTCTTCCAATTTATTTGTAGTACTTGCGTCGTCGAACTCAATCTGATTTGGGAGAAGAGGAAAATCTAATTTATTTATTTGCCTTCCGTCTTATTAAAATTCTTTGTGTTTTTTATTATAAGTGGATGACTCTACTAATTCTTTCTTTTTAAGTTGATATTATATATTATTAATGGTGTCAATCCTTCCTATGTTAATCTAATGTTGGAGGTGTTCTAGATCAGTGAGGCTGAAGATTTTCTGTTGTCTTCCTATCAAATCATAACGATGTTGATATGCTCTTCTATCAAAATCTGTGAGTTTCATGCGACTAGATTAGATCGCAGTTTGTTGCCACGGAAACTATATAATGCATTGATGTGCTACGTTTTTTGTACAACTGTTTCTTGTTAGGTAGGTAAGATTCTTTTTTTGAACTGGAAGGGTTTCAGATGAATGTAATAGTGATGTCATTTGGTAAGATGTCTTTTCTATGTAAAAAAGATGTGTTGGGAGGGGGATCTAAATATCCGAAAATATTTCACATCTTTGTTTCTGGCAGGTAGATAAATTTTCTTTATTCGCTATGGGCTCTTACAAATGATATTAAAGAGGGGTAAGAAGTTTTTTGAATGTTGGAAAACAGAAGTTAAATTTCGTTTTAAAAAGGATGGACAGCAAATGCGAAAGTCGCGGAGAAAATAACGAAACTCTTCTACCAAACAAAAACGATTTACAAAAAGAATGCACTCAATTGTATTTTTATATGTTCCGTTGCAAACACTTGCGATTCTAAAGAATCTACGTCGGTTGAAACTTCCACGATTTTGATTCAGAGAGCATGCCAACATCGTATTATGATTAGAATAGGGACACGGAATTCGCCCCCCCCTCACTGATATTAGAACAACCTCCAACCATTACATTAACATAGGAAGAGATGACACTCAGCTTAATAGTATATAAATATCAACTAAAAAGAAGATCAGTTAGATCATGTACTGGTTTAAAAAAAAAAAAACAAAGAATTTTAATAAAAACAGAAAAGAACTAAATAAAAAAGAATTTTCTCAAAATTCAATGATGAGTTCGACGCAATATAAAAAAATTGGACAAAAAGAACTAACAACCAAATATCATATTATTATGCATGTGCCTAACATAGAAATTCAGTAGATCACACTGAGAGTCCTTATAATAACTTGGAACGAACGACTGAGGTTATAATAACCATGTTTATTTTGTTTTAATATATGTTTTAAAAATTCAATAAAACTTTTTGAAATAATTCGTATTGTTGATATACTTAAGGGGCTAATTGAATATTAATTTATATAATATTATATATATTATTATATATTATAATATATATAATATATTTATATATATATATATATATATAACTATATATTATATATTATATATATATAGTATATATAAATAGATATGTGTGATGTGCTGTGTGTGTGTACGAGCGAATGTAAACACTTTATTGACGTCACCGTTGACATTCGCAGCATTAACTGGCAAAGCTAAATTGCATGCAACACACGACAAGCATTACAAACCCTGCCCCCTCATTTAACAGAAAAAAAAACGTTACGTAGGAGCTATTCTAAGTTGGCCTTATTTAAAAATCAGTGGTTTTAATAAGAGACCTTTCCGAAGGCAAAGGGAAAAAAAGAAAACCATGATTGCGGCGAGTAGTGTCTGTGTAAGAACTGATACATCGAACGTTTGGTATACCATTCGACTAAAGTTCATATATAGCAGAAGTGCTAGAAAACAGTGTAATTGTTTGCCCTTACGAGCACACGACTCTCTAGCTTTCAGTTATTCTTTGAAAAATCTAAAATAATATACGTTCTCCAAAAAGCCTTTACCGTGCAATAATATATAATATATATATATATATATATATATATATATTATACTAATAATATATATATATATCTATATAATATATATATTAAATATATATATAAATAATAAATATATATATAATATATATACGATATAATATATTATATATATAATTATATAATTATTTTTATATATATAATTATATATATTAATATATATATATATATATTATATATATATATATGATATATATAATATGGGAGAAAAGGTACATAAATATGGATAAGGAAACTACTATTAAATAGTCTACGCTACATATTAATTTTATCTGAAAGTAATTAATAGGTGATAAATGGAAGTTTATTACCAATAAGTTGATAATACCCGTAAATTATCTAAGTGTTGAAATTGCGATAAAAATTATACCTGCTCCTTTCCCCGAAATCGAATTTTCATGATATTTAAAGGAATATTTTTAAAATAGTTTCTATGTAGTTAAAAACATCCTAAATTAATCTTAGTCAAATTCTTATAAAAATAATTATATAAGAGCAAATGCCTATTTTTAATGGTTAGAAATACAAATGTTCAACTACTTTGAAGTAGAACTGGGCACCTATTTTTTTTTAATCTTTTTGTATTTCGGCATTGTTTTACAATATATATATATATAATATAATAATTATATATATATATATATTATATATATATACATTAAAATTAACATTATAAATATTGTCCAGTACAAGAATATATATATAATATAAAAATATTAAATGTATATATATTCACTGAATAGCATAGGTGTACATTAAAATTATTATAAATATTATACATATATATATAATATATATATATATAATATATATTCTCGTATGTATTTTTCGATAATTATTTTTACAGGTTTCCATCTATTTACTAAAAATCTTTTATGAAAAGAAGGAGGGGTATTAGTAGTTAGAGTGTAAGTGATTGGTGCCATGCTGGAATCTGGAAATCCTCTGGAAATGTGCGCCTGTAAATTGAGGAAACTTGAAATGAGCTTCATGGAACCTGAAAACTGAAAAAAAAAAAGCTTAAAAAAAAAAAAAAAAAAAAAAAAAAAAAATAATTAAAAAAAAAAAAAATAATTAAAAAAAAAAAATTAAAATTAAAAATTAAATATTAAAAAAAATTATATATACCGTATATATATCATATATATATAACTTATATTATATATATATATATATATAATATATATTATATAAAAAATCATATATATTATTCACATTTAGGTTTTAGAAAATACTTTCATACCAAAGGAGGATAGAATATAAACGGCCATACGCAACGTACAGCTTACACACGCACACGCACACACAACACAAAACACTTTTTATATATATATATATATATATATATTTATATATATTATATATATAGATATTATTATATATAATTATATAGTAATTTATATATTATATTAGATATATATATAGAGCGCATATAGAATATACATGCCTGGAAAGATATGAAAGTATTATTGTTTTTCGTACCAACATACTTATGATATAAATCATACTCTGCTCTTTTCTTACCTTACAGACTCCGTCTGCTGGAATTGAAGGTTTCGGCGTGAGTGCACCCCTTCGGATATCATTGAGGTTTCTTGGAGAAGAAATTATTTCTTAGAAGTTAGAGAACCTCAATGCATAAGAGAAGATGGAGGAGGAGGAAAGAAGGAAGGAATGAGAAGGAGGAAGAAAGAGGAATGAGGAAAGAGAGGAAAGACAGTATTCGTCTGATCAAATAAAAGGAAGGCAAGAAATATGCTGTTTGAACCCCCGGAGAGGGTCCCCAACTGAAATAAAAGGAGTTTAAATGCACGGAGTGCAAATAAGAGAAGAAGATGAAGGAGGAGAAAGAGACAGAAGAAACAAAGAGTGGTTACAGCACGTGTGCTGAGACTTGGAACTAATTCCTCCAGATTGACATTTCTATTATTCAAAATCTCGTTTTCTTTTATAAACGTCAACTAAAAATATTGTTGTTTTTTTTTACAGTTTCAATTTTCTTTTGGTTCATTGCGGTTTCAGTTTGTGTTTTCAGTTAACATTTTCTACCTATTACTTAAACCTTATCCACTTTTGTGTCAAAAATTTTATGCTTTTCATGTTTATAACTGATGAAAAAATTGCATTTTTACATACCTTAAGCAGTTAAATCCCAAGTTAGTCAGTTAAAATCAATTGCATAACTGCATTATCATGATCTAATAATCTATTTAAAGAATACCATAATAATTTCATGAATCACAGCATTACTCATAAAGCATGTAATATCAGTAAATCACGTTAATCAAATGCCTCCTGCCCTTCCATATCTACTTGATACTATAGATTCTAAGTCATATTTTTATTAAATTGTTATGTTTTGCATACTCTAAAGCAGTAATCAGTTAACAAACTAACCATCACACCACACTCTACCTTTCCATATCTATTGATTCAAGTACATATTTTTTATTAAAATTGATATGTGTTGAGAACCTAGCAGTAAATCAGAAATCCATTAATCATAACTACCATCCAAGCCACACTCCTACACTTTCCGATGATTATTGATCTATGATCTATGATATCAATGTCATTATTGTTATAACATACCACCAAAAACCGTTTGTTATATATTTTGTTCTGTTTTCTTTAAACATTTTGTTGTAACCTAAAATTTATTCTTTTTATGTTATAACTTAATTTTTTTTTTATGCTATTTTACAACGGTTTTCGTAAAATAATAAATCAGTTAAATCAGTAAAAGTAGTAAATCAGTAAAGCAGTTAAAAAGCAGTAAATCAGATTAATCTTGTTAATCAAACACGCCCTCCTATCCTGTCTATGATCTTTGATCATTGATCCAAGTCATAGTTTTGTATAACATAACACAAAACTTTTATTTACATTTTGTTTTGTTTTCCTAAAACATTTTGTTTTACTAAAAATCTATTCTTTTATGTCTATAACTTTTAAAAATTTGCTTTTACATACCCTAAAGCAGTTAATAAGCAGTAAATCAGTAAAATCAAAACATCAACTCTGGCCTCCTACCCTTCCATGATCTATTATCTATTGATTAAGGATTCATGTCATTTTTGTATAACACAAAATAAAATTCTTTCCTTAGTTGTTGTTCGTTGAATGTCGCCATAAAAAAACATTTTTTGCAGTTTGTTGACTTGTGCTTCCGCGAATTCGTTGCATTTGTTACACTTGTTGTTGTTTGAGTTTTGTTGTTGTGTTGTTGTTTTGTCTTTTTGTTGTTGTCGTTGTTGATGTTAATTATATCAAACGTTCAAGTTAAATCAATAAATATACCAACACTTTTCTCAACATATCTCAAAAATATAATGTTAATACATTAACAGTAAATGAAATAAACAAAAACGAAGAATCATCCTGACCTAACTGACATACAGCATTTCGTTAACCAAGGAACTAAAATTAGAAGTTTCAACTTACCAGCAAAGTCAGCATAGCAATCTCAAATCTTTACTATACATAAGTACAAAAATTCATTATTATTATTCTTATATTAATTATATATTTATTATATTATATTATTTTTATATTATTATTATTATTAATTCCAAATAGATCTCACAACACCAATAATGCGTGCGATCACTTCGCCTCCACAACTAAAACATTGGTAGGTAATTGCTCTCTAACCAGACCCTAAAACATCTACTTAATCTGTTTACGCTCCAAGGGTAACCAAATCAGAGAACTTATTCTGCTCATGCCATCACGGGGCAGCCAATGAAAATTCGAGAATGACTCATTATAATCTTAATATCTTTTGACACATGGAAGGAGGTAAATGAGATTATTATTTGTCCCAAGATCTTTGACACATAGAAGTTAACGAAATTAATTTATTTTTCCCAATATCTTTTGACACATGAGAAGGGTAACGAGATTTATTACTTGTTCCCAATATCTTTCGACATGAGAAGGGTAAAATAAGATTTATTACTTTCTTCCTTTAATTGCTTTGATTGCTATTTTCAAAATAAGAGTAGTTATTAATTATTTAATATTATTTATCCATTAAAAATTGCCCTTTTTATCACAGTGTTCTGTGTCTGACCATAACAAATCTAACATACATACACACACACACACACACACACACATTAATATAGACACTGTTACTAATACATTAGCCTGCATCGATCTACTAAACTACTGAACAATGACTGCTATTTCTATATGTCAAGCAATGTTTACATTTTAGCTCGTTGTAAGACATTTACATTTTTAATGTTAAAATAAAAATCAATTTTATGTATTTTTGCTTTTCATTATTCTTACATTTAATCTTTCCATAAATATATTATTACTTTTTTTTACATATTTTTATTTTAATTAATTTGAAAATTTATATATTTTCAAAATTTTTATGTATTTTTTTTGTTAAAACTTTGTTTTAACTAAAATATTTCATTTTATGCTTATAACTAAAAATTTAATTAACTACATAAATCAGTACATAGTAAATCATAAATCAAAACTGTTCCAGCATTCCTACCCATTCCCATGATCTATATCGATATATTGAGTTTTGGTTCATTTCATATATTTTGCGCTTTACCACAATTCTTATTTTCTTTGATGTAAAATTTTTTAACTAAAATTTATTATTTCATGTTTATAACTTAAAAATTTGCATTTACATAACCTTAATGCAGCTATCAACAGTAATCAGTAATACTAAACTGCCTTTCAAGCCCTCCTCAGCACATTCCTATGATGATTCTATTGAAATACCTCTAATTATAATATGATTCAAGTCATAATAGGTGAGAATTTATAATAACACAAAACACTAGCTGATATATATTTATTTTTTATTTGATTTCTAATTAAATTAAAATTTGTTCTTAATAAAAAGTTATTATTCATTTATTAACTAAAAGTATACAGAAAAATAATAATTTGTCAATTTAAAAACGTTGCCAATAATCTGCTTTTCTCATTCTAAATTCATTTAAAATCACATTTATTGAGGAAAAACGAACCCTACCTTTTCCACCCTATCTATTATTATCATTAGATCATATAATAATATATTACTTATAATAATTTTTACAACCATACAATATTTATAAATATTTTAAATATTTTGTGTAATTTGTATTATATAAATAATATATATTAGGTGGTGAAGACGACAAAATATACTACG
Organism: Trachelipus rathkii; assembly: GCA_015478945.1. Classification (NCBI taxonomy): domain Eukaryota; kingdom Metazoa; phylum Arthropoda; class Malacostraca; order Isopoda; family Trachelipodidae; genus Trachelipus; species Trachelipus rathkii. The sequence continues at coordinate 13,408 of JABUQX010069767.1, read as the reverse complement.
GGGGTAGTTCAATAGTATTATATATATATAGTAGGTAGTATATTTATACTATACTATATTACACTATCAAAGTATAGCTTATAAAATAAATAAAATATATAAATTAATATTTATAGTACAATACGAGACCTCCAACTATACAATAACGTTGGTAGGATATAGAAGATACAACTAATCTCACCTATGATCTAAGAGATGATAAAATTACAAAACGGGTCTCCAAATTAAATTACATCACGAATATGACAAGTTGTAATTACAATTAATAACCTCAGTATCCTTAATATAAGGAACAGCGAAATAAGAGAAGTGAGAGAGACGAATTGCAGAATTTATCCATGCTAGATCGCTAATTACAGATATATTGCAATCTATGATATAGTCTGAAGGAATATGAATGTGATTTTACATTATGAAATGTAAATATTATGCGAGAACTAATCGAGATAGACAGATTATCATCACAACGTCGCTAACCTGCTAAGAGCAATTCTACATAAGCAAAGTAAGCAAGCAATCATTGACTACTTCTGGGTTATCGAAGCTGTTACCAGAGGATTAACGTACGACGGACTGATACTTCATCGTGATTCCTTCCTAAAGAAGAAGTTCATATACCTGGATGATACATAAACGACCTCAAAAGAATATATTAAGATTAATTATTAAGTATTAAAGATATATTCTAACTAGAAGATGTTATTATAAAGATATATATGAATTATTAGACATATTACTAATGAATCGCTTATAGATCTATACACTAGCTCTATAGTTAGGTTGTCCAATGTTAGACAATTAGAGATGTTACGCAATATATCATGGATTGTGTATTGTAGGCTCCTAGAGTGAGGTATTGCTGTCCATGATATTACAATGAGATCAAATTACAAGCTCCTTGAGTTAGCATGAATGTATTGTAAAAATAAGCCGACAGATTACTCTCTTCCTTCAGTCACATCGTTAATAATATACATGAAGAAGTATAGAAATAAATTTACTGCTTTCTAGTAATACATACACAGTAACATTTATAGCGCAAGGTCAATAACAAAATAAATTTATGAGATTGACTGTAGTTTTTTGATATTATAGTTTAAGAGTGTCAGGTGAAATATGACTTTAATGACCATAGTAAATACTGATAGATTTCATTTAGATGAGAGATAGTGGACGAGAGGCTAGTGTTTTTGAGCATTAGAGCAACTTTACTGAGAATAGCGGAGAATGACATTTACTGACCTTTACGATTTTTGACACATATCTGCTTTAATCAGACTTTTAAACTAAGAACTTTACAGCTTACTGCTAATTCAGGGGTGATGTCAAAATGCAAAAAAACAAATTCAAGTTCTATTACATATAAAGAAGGGAACGAATGTAAATTTTTAGTTGGAAACAGGAATATGCTTTATAAGAGAAGATACTACAAGACAAAAATAAACAAAAGTGTTTTGATAATGTTATATCAAATTATTGACTATGTATATTCATTATTAGCATTTCAATAAAATCATTTAGATCTGGAAAGGTAGGTTACGATATGGACTGAGCAGTGAGTCTTTAATAGTATTTGCATATCAACTGCATGCTGACAATTTTCATATCGATTTCTGCTTATAGATTATTCAACCAACATCATCGACATACAATTATACTAACGAAAAACGACCTCTCTAACATAAGATCATAGATCTATAATAATAGTAGAATCATCGAAAGGATAGCGAATTGAGAGGACTAATGTAGGCTGCCTTAGCCAAGTTAGTATTGATAGTTTGTATTAACCATGTAAATTTACTGATTATACTGCTTTATGATATGTAAAGAAATCTTCATAATAAATACATTTAATCAATCTAATCTTGAATAAAAAATATATTATGAACTTGAATCAATAAGTAATTCCAAATAAGTATCATTGAAGACCACGTCATTGATAAGTTGGACAATCCCGAAAAGTGGAGGCGGTTTTGCATTAATATTATAAACTAGTAATAATATACTTACTATTTTAAGTTAATACTATGAAAACATATATACCACATCGCTTAAACCCCTATGAACCGAGTGTGAGCAGAAGGAACATAGGAGCACCGGATAGATCCACCAATGAGATAAGCAGTAGAACTAGAGCAAAGTCATAATCCGGGGTTCTAGTCTTCATAGAACTCATCATGATAAGGTAGATGTCAAACACGTTTTTCGATCGCCACTAAGTCCATTGATACGATTAATATCCCAGCATGGTGGAAAATACCTTCAGCGCTAGTATTCTTTATCGAATATTCATATAGTCTTTATTAAGGTAATAGTATAGTAAAAAATTGCTAATAAAAATTATTTTTAACGTTTAATCAAATGTAACAGCTTAATAATTATTTTATATAAAAGAAATAAAGATAATAAAATTAAAAAGTAATTAATATATTTTAAAATGTAGAAAGAGCTATATATATATTAAATAAAGTATAATAAACCCAATGGTACATGCAAAAATACTAAATTTATAATTATAATAATTCCCAAATACAGCAATTGGTAATAGCATTTAAAAATTATGTAACGTTTATCAAATAAGAAATACATATATTTCTAATTCCGATTACCACAATGAAATGGCGGAACTTGTGATCATTACTGAGAACATAATATCCAAATATCTAGCATCTACAAGTCTCTAGCTTCACCGCTCACCGTTCCTTTTACACCCGGTAGATTTCGTGAAGAGAACACTTATTATTTGTCTATCGTCTTCTTCGTTTCTCTAGTCTCACTTTCTCCTATCTCTCTGTCCTTCCTTATCTCTCTCTCCTATGCTAGATACGGTCGGATTCTTTAAACTTCTTTATACTTTGCAGTGTCTGAGGGGACCCCGTCACTCCGCGGGGAGGGGGGAGATAAGGAATGGGTCCACCTGCACACGTGCTCTCGCTGATAGATTTGCGTGCATATGCAGCACTACAGCTTGACGTCCATTATGCAGTTAGGCCTACTTCCTTCTTCTTCGAGACCAGTTCTCACTATGACTGTCCTCATGTCCATCACCAGTCAGGTATCTCGAATTATCGCTGAAGCGTCCAAAGTGCAATTCCGGCTCTAGACCTGCACTAAGAAAATTTCCTAGAATCTGGAGATGTTAAGAGACACCGCACCACCGTATACTGCCGAAACAGAGGTCTCTGATAAAATCGACAGTCAGCCGTCAACTCTCGAAAATCAACAAGAGACGGAGTCAGTGATCGGTACATGAAACATACAAATTCGTGTATATATATTATATATAGCAAATATTACTTTTATTTTGCTCTCATTTATATTAAAACATTTTTGAACAGCAGTAACGTTAAAAATCCTCAGCTATATATTTTATATATATAAATATATATAATATATAAATAATATATTACGTGTGTAATGTTATTCTATTCATTTCACCTAGGTCTAATTAGTATAAGTTAACTATATGCTAAGCTTCTATATATAGTTAAATATATATAATATATATATATATATAATATATTATATATATATATATAAATATATCCCTATATATATATATATATATATATATATATATAGATATTATATTATACATTTGCAAAGTTGGCATCTCACATTAAGAACAGTTGCTCAGATTATTCTCATCCCGTATTTTCATTTTTCGTATTGTATCTTGTAATCATAAGTGTAATTACATAGTTTAATTAATATTTGGGCTTATGGGATAGGAGCCTTCGTATATTCTGTATCTGTGTCGAGCGCAGCTGAGCGAAGTAGCAAAAGCGCACAGATACATCTGTCCTTTCGGTTAAAAATGGGCAGATACGGACAAAATTAAGGACAGTACAATAGACAAATAAAAAAGAACAAAACAAAAACAGACTAGGGAAAGGATGATTCAGAAGGCAAAAACATACACTGGATCTTTGAGGCAGGAAGATACATTATATATATATATATATATATATAAATTATATATATGTTAGTTGATGTATTAGTAGGCGTCTATGCGTGTATATGATTAAATTATTAATATCGATAGCTACCGAAGAGTTTGCATAAGCTATATAATGCTTAATATTATCTAACCCTATATAATATATTATATACTATTACTATATATATATATAACCTGAATATGTTATGATGTGTTTTTCGTTAGTGAGATAATTGTGATTTATATTGAGTGATGTGTAAAGCTAGCCCTCGACATTAGGTATTATATTTGCTATTATTAGGTATATAATATAGATTAATGAACTAGCGATAGATGGATGGATCATTGTAGCATATAGTTGATCATGTATTATAAAAAGTAAATAATTGAATAAAATGATATATGATCCGATGTATATTTAAATATTAAAATATTAAATTATACTAGAATCCGTAGTCTACCAATAACTTTTAAGCTTAAGGGTCAACTAGATGACTTTCCTCACACTTATAATAATAAGCCTATCAGTGTGAGTGAGGTTCAATTCTATTTTAAAAATAATATGACTTGATAATGGAATTCTTACATTTGTAAAATTTAGTGTTAACTTCATTAAATCTTGGTTGTCTTTTTCAGCTCTTCTCTCATGCCCTTGTTAAGGAGCTCAAGCTATGCTCACGAAGTCCTCCCTGAGTATGGACTATGAGGAGGTGTATCTTCCACTAGAAGTGATTCAATGGACGCAAGACCTAGTACGTAGTGGAGCCATCCAATGTATTAAGATTCAATGAGTCATGTCCTCTCTCTCAATGTGGCTTGTGCCCCTCCCACCAGAAGTTCCCGGCTGAAGAGTAGGCGCATAGCAAATACAACGTGATTTGAGTTCTACCGTGTTCACATTGTTCCCCCACTATTAGAACTCCCTCATTGAGGTGCCAAGACCTAGGAACCTCCTGTAGCGTCAAACGTGTAGCGACCGTCCGTAAAGTCCAAAGACCAAAGAACGTACTAAAGTGATATTATGCGTGAGGTAGATCCTCGAGTGTGATACCGAGTCATGCACCAACATTATAACGTTCACTAACGCTAAAGTCTTTAGCGGTGAGCTTGTGTGGAACCGATAAGGGGCTAAGCCACGTCGAACGTAGATCGCGTTTCACGCGCGGTTCAATGTACGCGTAGTTGGACAACTTCGTTGAGGAGTCATGGGCCTCCGTTATATGTCCGAGATAAGGATAATCCGTAGGTGAGGTTCATCATACCAATAAGATAATTAAATTTTAGAATAATAATATTCAATAAGATATAATAATAATAATAATAGATCATAAAGGGATACAAATGTAAAGCGAATATCTGAAATAACGATAAACAATATAGTAGCTATTCATAGTTTGTGTTACGTGACTCTGTATAGTTTCTGTACGCTAGTAGTCAATAGATTTTGAAATATAGATGTGATATTTGCTTATATTTATGTACATGAACCATTCTGCTCTTAAAGGATAAAAAGTGAATGAAAACTATATTTGCTAGGCTCATATCTACTGTTAGGCGCCGGATTGGTGTCTAAGATCCGCCTGAGGATGCGTTGCCTTGTGACACCGAGTACAAGTTAGGCTACTAATAGAGCATCAAGAATAAACTATTTATGCTTGAGAAACAAACAGATTTATGTAGTTTTTAAACTACTTATAAATGTTTATATACCACTCTAATGAACTCAAACATTGTTCTAAAGTACCAGATTTACTCATATCAATACATTTTTTTGATGAATAATGACTCTATTTTAAATATAAAATAATTGATTTAGTCTATTTCTGATATCATTTTTTACAGAAGAAAAGGGGAAAACAATCTAATTTTAGCACGTAGCTAAAACCGCGATTTCAGGATCAATTCTCTAACCACATTTAACATACGCAGCAACATACGCAACCCGCAGTCAAATTAAATGCGCAACCTATTAAGCAGACAACTGCTAGAAAAATATAGAAACGTATACATAATTCTATTACTACATAACTTTAGTCAAATTACAACATTTACAAATGATAACATTTAGATAACAAACGGCATCATGGAATAAGAAAATTATATCTAACAACAACAACGAACATTATCATCACGCAACACACACACATCCAACAACACACACACATGCCACACCCACACACTGCGCAACACAACAAACCGTGAACATTATAATATTATATATAATTTACAACAACTCACTACTAAACTACAGAAAAAGAAATTTTATTTTATTATGTGTGTGAATACACAAATATATGCTGTTATCCTATTAGATCAATAGATCTATAATAGATCATATATATATATACTAATTATAATAAATGTTATAATAGTATGATATAGTATATATATTATGAGAGGCCAGTTGTTGTAGTGGTTAGTTTATATTGAGTTATAATTATGTGAGTGAGTATTATATCATTGATTATATATATTATTCTGATATATCTTATACTGTACCTTGAAGACCTAGTAAATAATAATGCAAATTAAACTTTTTAATTTTTATTATAATAGTTATAATATACATATAATAGCAATAATTTTATATTTATGTAAACTAATAATGTTTATAAGGATAATCAATAACTAAATACATAAATAAAAGTTAGATTTTATATCGATTTGTATATATAATAATAAATTATATAGATCTAATTTTTTTCAGAGACGTCATCCAGACAGATATTTAGAAGTAGATGAGTATCGCATAGAGTAGCTCACCAACCTTTGCTACTTAGGCTGCGCAGGAGTAGTTACTGTGATATATATTGTAGTATATAATACTAAGTAATTTACTGATATCTGACTATCTTACTCGTATTTACTGATAATTTACTGACTATTTTTACTGAATATTTAACTGCTATTTTATTTTAAATTTATTTTATATAATATAGTAAAAATGACAAAAAAAATTTATAAAGTTAATAATACAAAAAGAATATAAAAATATTTTATAGTTACCAAATACAAATAATTATTAATAATATAGTAGTAAATAAGCATATCTTCACAACTCCAAAACCTCTATCACATACCCTTAGAATACCTATTATTGTAGTTATATGCAATATATACATAAATATTATATATATATATTTATGACATAGATATCAGATATAGCATTACTAATAGTATATAAAATCAATAGTACATGAAAAGTATGATTAGTAAGTTACGTAAGGTCATGTCAGTATAGTTTATAGTTATAGTTAAATATACTGACCTGATTTACAGATATCTATTTAGTAGTATATAATATTCTAAAAATACAATAATACAATTCTTAATAATAACTAAATATAATAATAATAGTGATATTAGTGACTAGTATATAATCATTATATACATCAATATAGAATCATGGTTAATAATAGGTTAAGTATAAGAAGTGTTGGTATATATACTGGATGTATATAAGTATTATAATTAAACTTATTTATCTGCTTATTCTTGAGGGTTATGCAAAACATTTAACTAAATTTAAATAATAATGAATAATGACTTTGTATTAAAATCAATATAGTAACAATAGATAATATCAATTAAGCAATATCGAATGGTATAAGAGGCAGAAAGAGATAGGCAGCATTATTGAATTAACTGATAATATATTAACTTGCTTAAAATACATAGCAGTAATGCAAAACATAACAATTTATAATAAAGAATATGACTTATAGTAAATTAGTCTAATAGATCAATAGAATCAAATAGTAATATCATGGATAATAAGATGATGCAAGGCAGTTTGAATAACTGATTTACTACTTTTTAACTGATTTACTGCTTTTTAATAGTTTTATGGTAAAAAAATTGACAAATTTAACGTTATAATACTATGTAAAAGCATTAAAAGTTATAAATAATAGAATAAAGATAAATAAATTTATAAAAAGTTAATTTAAAAATTTATAAATATGAAAGGCATAAAATATATTCAATAAAACAGTAATAAAAAACAATAAGCTGACTCGTTGAAACTTTATATAAAATAAAGAAACTTGAGAGTGTGCAGCAATCGATTTATGAGTATCATATTAAAATGTCAACAGTTTTTACTAAGAGAGAAGAACGAAAATATGATTTCGTGTGAAAAGAAAATAGAAGAATTGTCATTACGTGAGATTTCTAAGAACGCAAGAAGGACGAGAGAAAGCTCAACAGAACTGCAAAACGTTCTGCCGGTTATCGAGTCTTCACCTGCGTCTTCATTGCACCTTAGGTAGACACGAAAAATTACCCAATTTGTAAAACCAACTTCCAAGATTCATTTATTCTTACTTCTTTCATTCATATCTCAACCTTATCATCTCTTCTCCATATACTATCTACTTTGCTACTACACAGTTTGCATATGATAAATCTTTCTTTTTAATTTCAGTTGTGTATTCCCCTGTATACGAGTGTGTGAGTTATGCGCATCAGAAACACATACACATATTACTTACCCTACCCTTACTCACATCATTTCTTCTTCCTCTCTCATAATTTCGTCACATCACATTCTTTCGTTTATCACTCCGTATGCAGTATGTCTACACACCTTCTACACGTATCTAATTAGACCATCTCCCTCTTCTTAATCGTGCCAAACAAGGCCTAACAGCTTCGCACCTCAACCTCTCCTCCTGAAGGGTGGCTTTCAAGCCCTCAAACAACTACGACCAGAGCACTCTGATATCCTTCAGGTACAACACTCGGAGTTAATGCGTTGAATACCCCGGATACTAAGTTACAATCACCGAAGTTTCCCTTATCTCCTTATCCTTAAATAGGTTACATATGTCTCACTCTACCTACGTCCCTTCTCAGGACTAATGTTGTTTAAATATAACCTTTTGATTCACATATCGTATATTACTCCTATGCGCCGCGAGCTCCGTGCTTCATTTATTATAAGTTATCTTCTCCAGCAAGTATAGATTACCAAACTACTGCCGTCTATAATGCTTTGATTACATTATTATATTCAACTATTACCTATCACTCTATATATATATACCTATTACCATCCTTCAACTTATAATAACTAACTCATTCCATCAAAATACCTACTATTTCTTCTATAATATATATAATATTATATATAATATTATACTATATAAACTCACAAACATTCACTATCAACTCTCTACTTACCTTCCGTAATGCTGTTCAGAATTTTTCGTAAATAGTCGTTACCACTTCCACTACACCTACTCATATAACACATCCGATATAGGCTCGTGGTGTGAGTTACTCAGCAATTATGGGGATGAGAAAGAATCGCGTGGTGAGCATGTAGAAAATTTACTGTGACGTGTAACGATAGGTTTTCTTTTGGAACTGATAGCCTAGGGTTATAACGTCCAGTTTCTTTTATGATCTCGGCTGCCTGCATCGCAGTTGAGTTCCCGTAAGTTTCAATCCCTGCTACGATGGCAGTATTGCAGTGATATAATATATCTCCTCTATTTCTTGTATTCCATGGTATGTAGTCTCATAAACCTATAATAATCCACCTAATTCATATATATTTATTAACTATATTTTATTTTTCTTTCTCTACTATATACCTTTCTATGCTTATATTCTCTCTATATGAAGGTACTTCCTTAATTCCCTGCATATAGTAATTCCCAATTCTCCTACTTACAAAAAACTCTTCACTTTCCACCTCTTTGTCATTATTTTAAACATTAGTGTACGCATTTATACAGTACATTGACGTCATCATTATTACGTGATTGTTACATTATCTTTAACGAGTTATATCTGTATTCATATTAGTTAACATATATACTAATATATTTCCGTAATTTTATTTTAATTCTTATTTATTATTTATATTTAATTTACTTATTATCATAATATATTTATTTTATACATATTATTCCTCCATACATTACTTTATTATTATCTTATTTTCTTTACGACAGTTTGTCCACGTTCATCCAGTAGAATTGTGACACACATATTTCTGCGAGTATTCCTTTTAGATCCTGTAGATTTTATCCTGTCCAGTGTACAGTTAACTCTGGTTAAAACGCGATTTTCTATCGGGATTATCCTCAATAGAACCATAATGTCCTAATATTTAAGTGTTTACATTTATTACTATTTATGTTACTATCTATTAGAACTGTTAGATTGTACATAAAAGTTTTGGTACATAATGGAAGAGTACGTTCAGTATTTCTCCCGAAATATAATAAGTTTCCCAAAATAAAAATATTGTAATATATTCTATAAAACAAATATGTATATATATATAATCACATATATCCTAACTATAGCTCACATAACTATTTATATCTAATAGTGGATATATGCAAAATAGATATATATATATATATATATATTATATATAAAATATATTAAATATATATAATAATTATATATATATTATATAATATATATCATATATATATTAATATATTATATATCATATAGATCATAGTCAGTATATTAGTTCATATAAATAATAAATACTACTCACTAAATCAACTTCACCTGACTAATATAACCACTACATGCTACCGACGATATATACTCAGGGCGCTAGCGTGGCGTGGCCGGTTACAGAGTATCATGCCAAGCAATACCAACATTCTCTCATCACAACTGCCTTGCATGATATGTTGCTATGCACATTATTTATTATTGTTTATTTCTTAAATTTTATTTTTGAAGTATAGAATAATCTCAATATTAAATAAGATACATATAATAAAATGCATCTTATTAGTTATAACCACTCCAATTTCTACTGACATTTATAATACATTTATATTGTAAAACAAAAGAGCGTTCTATCAAATTATTAGTACTAGTTCCAAATTAGTACCAATGACAACTATGGCTATTTGCCAGCACTTCGTGATGTTACCCAAACGAATGTCTCCTAATTTTATCATTTAAAAATATCACTGAGAAGCAATGTGATTACTTATTAAAGATAGATATGAGAGTTGGAAAATCCATGACCGCGATAGTGTGACCTCGCTATTATTAATTATGAATATACCTATCATTACTTGACTGTTTATGCATATTACTTAAGTATCATCATATCACTCTGCATATGTATTATCATTTATCAGAAATTCATTATATGCTTAGTTGAATACGAAAAACAATTCTCCGTTATGATAAGTTGTGATCTGCTCTACTTGTATGTCTCTCAAATATAATTACGTATCTGCAACTTGACTGAATCTGTAAATTATTAATTATATTAAATATAGATTATTATTTATTGTTATGTTATTATTCCGGGTTTAGTTCAGATATTAGCTTATATTATTATATTAGACTAATATTTAGCCATACTTGCTTATTTTAAATTATGTCATATTCATATATTCTCCTCTCATCTCCTCTGCTAGTATACTTTACTACATCTTCATCTCATCGTCTTTTTCACGTTTCTATCTACTCCTACTCATTCTACTGACCAAAAATTTAAATATCTTAGTAGACCTTTGCACGCGCTCCTAGGACTAGTCTTATCTCGTCATATCTCGTCTCTTATAACTCTCCTCTCTCGTTCACTACCTATCTACACACACACACTCATACTATCACTCTATCACACCATAACTATTATTACTTTCATATCTACTATTATTATTTATATATCATATTCATTAATGCTCATTCAACATATAACATTGGTTAATATTTTTGGTTTATTATACAAGACCATATAATAGATGCATATAAGTATACTCTTGTGAGCTAAATATATACTGATACGTAATATATATATTAACAGAAAATTTTCCACAATAACAAGTTTAAAATCTTAAAAGACATAACTCATAATAATACCTTAAAGTCTTATTATATATTCATTTTAAGTATCAAGATACATATTTATTCGGTAGGCAATTTTGGTAAAGATAAAGAACTAATGACGATTTGATCAGATATCTGAATCATATTAGTTTCTGTATTATTAGGAAAGTTCACCAAATATATAATACAAATATATAAGTAATAGACTCTCTCCTGTAGTAGTTGCTCTATTAGATCAGTTAGTAACTCCGTTCCTAGTGTAAAAGTTGGTGCCAATTCAATTGTAGAACTCAGTACTTAATACGAGACATCATTACGCAGAATCTGCACTGGAACATCTAGGGTCACTTTATGAGTATCATTTCATTAAGTTTTAATCTCACATTACAAAATTTGCAGGAAAAAATAAAGTAGAGCATGTAGAATAATACATCCACTTTACATATAACTTTAGCTATAAATAAGCAACTAGAAGAACTAGTTTAGCTAGTGGCAGGAGAAGATATGCGTTGTGATGTCATTCTCATTCTTAACTTTCACCATGAAATTATAGCATAAAAGTCTAAGCATGATTCATGTTCGTTAATTTAGTTTGATATACAATTATCGTAACATTATATTCATTATTATTGCAATAGTGTATTAGTAAGTAGAGAATTCAGAATAAGATATTCTTTCCATTTTCTTCAACACTACACTTTGTCGATTAACTAGTACCAATTTTCACCTCCTATTAATATACAGTTAGAAATCGAAAATATAACTACGAGTCCTATGCCATAATTGTCAATATACTGGATTTGAGTGGATATCGACATGATCCATATATATATCATATATATAATATATATATATAAATTTCATGTCATATATTTTTACATTTATATCTATAATGTATATTCATAGATAGTACAAGTATCAAGTATCAAATAGATACTTAAATATTTTATATCTTATAATTTGGTATTTTGTAAAACATTACATATTAATTTTCATATACCTGATATGATAAATGTAGAACCCTCATGTTTATTATTAGTCATTATTTAATAGTATTTATTAATTATATTGTCTTTAAAAATTACTTACTCATATATCTTAACAGAGTTTAATATTTCTTTGATGTATTAATTAAAACTATGTATTTTATATTTAAAGCGTAATAATCATAATATAATCTAAGATAATATACTACTTTTACAGCAAATGCATGGCCTGCAGAGCACTCAATACAAATAAATACACCTAGGTACACAAATTCTGTAGAAATATATTCGACAAGGACTTTCTCTTTCAATTAATCTATCGACCCATCCGGCCCCCAACCTTTCAGATTAAAATATTCTATAAAATTTAGATTATTTGTTTTAGTTAATATGTTTTAGTAAATTCGATTTGTTAATATTGACTCAATTCATAATGTCTAGGGTCTAAATACCTAATGATAACAAATTATAGTTGTATATATATTGAAAGGTTAAAAACTATTTGAAATCTGTAGACTTCGTAACGCTAGCTTTCTAATTATTTATAACCAATTTTATATAATATTCTATCTCTAGTCAATGCATGCACATATGCATGGCGCTTTCAATTTTATTTAATTTAAAAATATATATTACCTCATTTATAAAGTGTCTAAAT
>JABUQX010069766.1:0-30446 GCA_015478945.1 Trachelipus rathkii | reverse complement strand
TTAAGTAATCTTAACTACCTTTGCACATTATAACTATATATATTATATATATAACTATATATTATAATATATATATAAATATATATAATATATATATATAATATATATATATATATAATCATATTATATATACTTAAAAATATTATAATAATATATATATAATTTCAGTTAAGGTTTTAAGTGCAAAATTTTAAAAAATAAATTCTTAATAGAACTTATTTTCATATTTATATATATATATTAATTATTTACTTTAAAATAATAATAATACCTAGAATAATAAATTAATATAGTAATATTATATTATATATATATATATATATATATATAATATATAATATGAATATATATATATATATAAATATATATTATATAGCAAATTTCTTACTGGTTTTTGATATTATTTTTAATTATTATTTTAAATGATTAATATATATTATTATAATTATTATTATTATTATTTATTATATATTATTATTATAATTTGAGTGAAACTGTAGCTCTGAAACCTAAAGCGATAGAGAATGAGGAGCAATCACGATAATGTTTTTTTTTTTTTTTTCCCCCCCAGGAGGGTGGATGTAAAAAAGAAAATCGTCCTAAATTCAATAGATAATATCACCTTTATTTTTTTATGTATTTATATATTTGTTTTATTTGTTTTTTATTATTTTATTATTATTATTATTATTATTATTATTATTGTTGATTTTATTATTATTATCATCACCATTCCACGGTATTATTATTATTATATTATTATTATATTATATTATTATTATTATTATAATTTTAAGGTATTATTATTATATTATTTATTATATTTATTATTATTATTAATGTAATTATTATTATTATTATTATTATTATTATTATTATTATTATTATTATTATTATTATTATTATTATTATTATTAAGAATCACAGCTGCGAGTTTTTTAATATCTCCCATATTTGTTATAAAAAAATAGAAAATTGAAAACCTTACACAAATTTTCCTCTTGCATATATAATAAATAAATATCGTACATCATATAACTATGAAAGACACTGCGGGTAATAGTTCTTGACCGTGTTTATTTGTGATGTGTGTGTGGGTGGTGTGTGTGTGGATTTTCAGGAGGTTCCGCCATCGAACATTTTTTACCTTATAAAGGATCATGTGTATTTTTTTAAATTCTTTCCCTTTTAATGGTCTTATTAAGAGTCTTAATTCCTTAGCTCTATCCCCCTTCTGCCATGGCCATTTTCGCACTACGAATCCCCGATAATAGTATAGTAGTCCCGATAGAATCCTGTGTGTGCTCCATATATATATATATATATACTTTTACATAATCACTCGCATAAACATCTGAATCCCCTCTATGAATCAAACCAGTCATGAGTATAAAGTTATAATAATAGCATTTTCTATTATATAATTATATATTAATATATATATAATTATTATAAAATTATATATAATATATAATAAATATATATCATTCTATATAGTAATATACTTATAATATAATATAATATATATATATATTAATAATTCAATATTAATACTATATATATATATATAATATATAATATATATAAATATATATATATAATAAATTATAATCTATTTATCTATATTAACACTAGTATTTGGAGATTGGTAGAAGCGAGACTAAGACAAAGATAGATTATTGGGCTAAAATAATTTATGATACCTACCTGTATTTATTTATTTTATTTTTAAAAATAAATTAATTAAAATGACCTTTAATTTCACTGAGAATCTTTACCGGGTCAAAAAAAAAATCTTACCTTTTAACCAATAAAATAAATGAAAAGTGTAAGTTCCAACCAGCTCTATCTCTACCCTACGCACCACTCTTAGCAAAGCATGATATCTTGTCTATTCCTCATATGATGTACTCGTAGCAATAATGCCATCTGGGACTATAATCTCCACATCCTTTCGGTAGTAACAATCAGCGCTAGGATATTAAATAGCACAAGCTTGAAATAGAGTAAGAATTATACCCTTTCACACTGATTATATATATATAATATATATTATTATATATATAAAATATATATATTATATATATATAGTAAGCTATTAAGTATATATATATATGGGCCCACTGGTCGGAGAAATGAAAATATAAGACATAAAAATTATTTAATAGCTATTATCGAAGATCGGTTATGCGTTGAATTAAAAATTAAAAATAGAAATATATAAGAAAATTAGGAAAAATTGAAAGATCTGTGTATATGCATACAATTTGGTGAAAAAATATAGGTTCACTTATATTCCAGTGTTGTATATATAATACGTAATATAGCATTATTTAATACGTGAAGGGTTTATATAGTTGATGGTCCGAAAAGCTCATATATGATATAGTAGTATAGTTTATATAAGTGACTAATACCTATTATTGTATATCGTTTTATATTATATATAAGTAGTATAAGTATATATAGGTCAAACTATATGTGTGATTCATAGGTGTATAACTAGGTTCTTGGAAACTTTTGTCTAGAGTATAGTTATCACATGTCACATTGGCGAATTTGATTCGCATTCTGGGTATTCAATATTGGATATTTCCCCCGAATAAATGAATACCTTTCTTTTTTGTTAACTTTTTTCAAAAAGTTTTCATCGCTGTGAAGCCTGGAAAGGAATTCCTCTCTTGCTCTCAAGGTGTTATTATCGTATATAGTGCTGTCGTATTCTACTTACTTGAGATTTGGTTATGAACACGATCGTGAAAGAAAGTAAAGTGTGTTTATCGAGAGAATTTTATTCGTGTTCTATCTCACAGGCATACTCAGCGTGTAAGTATAGCAACCGGTTTTTTATAATAGTCCCCCAAGAAGGGTCTAGCTGTACTTCCGTGCTTTTCCTAACATTGCTATATTTCTGATGACACCACACCCTTTATTTATATAATATATATATATAATTATATAATAATATTATATATATATATTATATATATAATATATTATATATATAATATTATATATATTATTATAATTATATATATAATATATATAATATAAATAATATATATATATTATAACTATATTAATATTATATAATTAATATATATAATATATATAATATTATAAAAGATCCGTTTTTGATCTCCAAATGGTTCCATACCATTTTCCAATAAATAGCTATCCAGCGGGATTTATTCTTATAAAAAGATATTATATATGAACATTTTTGTAGAAAATCTTAAAATTATTAATATTTGTAGAAAAAAGTTATTCCAATATAAAACGAAGCGTTATATAATATAGCTTATTAATATATATTTAATTTACTACACAGTCTCATATATCTCTATGTTCTCTCTGACCTCAGTCTTAATTTACTATCAATATAACATAATTAATGTATAATTATATATAACATATATGAGCAGTTAAGTGTATTTTAAAAATATATTATAATATGAATATTTTTTTTTTTCTGATGTAAGTAATTCATATATATATAACATTTCATAGATTTTCTAATGATAATATAAAATGTCAATGTTGATATGAGTGAATATTTAATCCATGTTGATATTTTTCACTTTTATTCTTAACATGGTACAGAAGAATATCATTTTATGTTAAGAGATTTTTATTTTTAATAATTAATCATGGTTTAATTTGCTGTGTATAAGTTTTAAAATTACTTTTAATTATATCCTTAATTTTTTTTAATTATCTATCTAGTTTTTAGGAGTAGATATATATACTACTAGTTAACAATAGTAGTCTTCATAATATTATTTTAGGATATTTTTCTCTCTCTCTGTTAATAGCACCCAAGTTCATTAAAAATTTTAGGAATTTTGTAAACATATATGTTTGGTATAAATTCCATATACAACGTAATGTGTTAGAGGAGAGATTCGTATTAATAAAAGAGATTTAAGGTGTAAATATTTTCAAATAAATCAAAATTACCTAAAAATATAATTCATAAAAGTATTTCTTTAAAGGTTAATTTTTTCATCAATTATCACTCCAGTAAATGAAAAATTATATTAAATAATAATTAATTATAACTATAATATAGACTCTTTAACGAGTGTATGTATAAGCGATTATTATAATAGGAAACTTTAGTAAGATAGAAAAATAAGGTATATTCGAGAAATGATAATATGTGTGAATTTTTTTTTAGGGCAAATTTCTATGTACCAATATACAACAAGCATTTGTACCTTTTGGGGTACGGCATTGCAACGGTGCTTAAAATTTGAGAGTGTGTTAGTCTTGTCTCACATGTCAAATTGTTAGTTAAACACTCAAGATATTTTCATATTCTTAATAGAGTAATAGATATCTATTATCCTTCAGTTACTTCCTGAATAAAACTCGCAAACACGACTATTTATACAACAAAAACACAACATTTCTTCGAAACCTACTTCTCCCACTGATTATTAGAGAAAGCATTTTCACGATAACGAAATATTAAAATACTGTGTCAATTATTTATATTGGTATTTTTGTTTTTTTTTTTTTTTTATTTTTTTACGAATGGCAGCTAATTTAATAACACTTTTTTATTTATTGAAGTGTCTTCATATTGCTCTAATTTATATACGATTTATTTTAACAATATTTTCATTTACTTATTATTTATTATTTTTTTTGCATATTATTTTTCTCCCTCATGACTCTCCTTCTTATCACGATCTTTAATTGACCGCCCACACTTCAAAAATTTGATCATTTCTCCCACAAATTAATTATCATAATTATAATTATGTGTTATTGTACCCATTAGTAAACTACCTCGGGAGATTTCTAATAAAAAGTTATTATGATCAAAAAAAAAATATACAAAATGAATATATTTATTATTTTCAATAAAAAAACTAAAAAAAAATTAATATATAAGACAATAATAATAAATATTTTTCTCTATAATATATTATCTTAGTTTACAGTTTGTTCAAAATTATAAAAGTTATACTTTTCTTTTGCAAATCCTTACATTTGTTAATAAGATATATAACAATGAAGAACTTAAGATTAAATTACTCTTCTTGGATTTTTCTGCATAGCTTTTATGTCTTTGAGAAATGTACAAACTAAGACAAAGGAATTATAGAATTTTTAATGATACATTTAGCTCAATTGTAATTTCAGGAAAGTTATTAACATTATACAGAGTTATTGCCTAAAATATAGAATGAACTCCTATAATACGAGTATAAGCTTTCAGGGTGAATTTTTTCTTTTATGAGATATTCTTCAGTCATTATTAAGTCTTCAAACTCGTATGAGATGGTCTTTAGTCATTAATATGAGTACACAAAGTATCCTCCTCCTCACCCCCTATTCAATTATTAGCATGAGTTTGGAATATACTTTTTTTTTTTATACCTTTTAGTTAAAACTTTTTGGGTTAAACTAAATTTAGAGTTAGGGAGACTTATTAATTGGGCACTAAAACATGGATATTTAATAAATTTTATGAGTGTATATAACAAATTAATTTTGTATACATGTCATCATAAATTAAAACATATATAACAACCTTCTGGGAACTGTCATGAAGAGAGAGGGTTCTTCTACTTCGAATTAGCAAAAAAATATTTTAAAAAAAAATTTGGATTCCGTATGTCAAAAGGTGTGTTATTGTCGGTATCTTACAAAAAAACTCAAGTATTTTTATACTATTTTATATTAATACATAGATTATTATTACCTAAGTTCAATAATAATAAATTTAAGCTTATTATTTACGTTTCACTTAAATATTATAATTAATCATGATTATATTAATTTGATAAGTTTACCTAAAGATAAATTATTATATATATTACGTACCAAGAACACGACCCCATACCCAAACGCACTAACCAAAAAAAACCATACCAACAAAATCTTGTAAAAAATAAAATCAAATACTACAAACATCATAAAAATTTTCACCCATATACTATCATAGTTTTTAGTTTTAAATTTATGTTGAATACTTGTATTCTATGATTTACCTTTTGTTAATATTATTATAATTATTATATATTATATGTATTTTAAATATGACTGAAATTAAATCTTAATACTATTTATGATTAACAATTAAATGAAAATAATTTGTATTATTATATATATATATAAAATAAATTAAAAATATTATACTATAGCGTAATATAATGATACTCATTTAGAATATGAAATAACCTAATTACTTAGAAGTAGTATTCAGGCGCTATTGGTTTTCGGAAATCGCAATCAAACTCATCTAAATCGGGTAATACGGAATTATAATGTCGCTTTCATGTTCGGCTTTTTTTTATAAACTCCAGAAATCTCCTATCTCTGGAAACCAGACTCAATATATATATTTATATCTGTTAATTAATTTTCTAGAATTTAATTTCCCTTTAGTTAGCAGAACATAAGTTTTTGTTGTGGATGAAATATATATTATTTAACTATAAGTAATAACTAATCACTGCGATCAAGTTAATTAAGAATTTATGAAAGCTTAAATTTCTATACAAAACGGATGTAAGTCTAAGACAAGTCAAGTATTATTGCAATATAATAAAGAATACCGTTATAATTATTACTATTATTGAATATTTACAAAAATCACATAGGGATATTCAAAACACTTCCTCTGCCACCCCCTTCCACTAATTAAAACTTTGAGTTCCTAAAATGTGCTATTAATATTCATCTTGACCTATCTCATACTCCATATATTTCAGGAATGATTATTATTAATAAAAATGTGAAAAGAAACAAAGTATTCTTATATATTATAAAAAAGTGGGAAAATCAATGTTTCCAAATTTCAGACTTCTTAGTTTCTATTTTCTACTTATCAAAGATTTTAAGAAGACATTATTTTCTTCACTTCGACCTTAAAAAAGTCCTCAATATCAACGTGTGTAGGTGCAATAAAACTCGATATATCCATCAGTTTATACTACACTTTGACATTATGTTCTTTCTCTGAGCTTAACTATGACTATACAGACCCACAATCATACATTTCACCAATTGTTTTTACGCTATTTCTTCTAATGTTAAAAAGACTACTGCTAGTTCATCATCATAAAAAAGTAATAGTATTCCCCACTTTTTATTTGATTTTTAAGGTCCCCCGCAACCCCCTTTTTTATGTTAATTTCCTCTCACCGCTACCCTCTTGTTATTAGCCGTTTTTTATTGCTCCATGTGGACATTCCTCTCCCTCTTATAACATGATTATTCTTTTATTTTCATTTTTAATATTAAGAGTTTCTGGTTATCCGGTATATATCCCTATATATTTTCCTCCCTAAATTAATATATATTATGTGAGAAAAAACTAATGAAATAGAGAAATATGGGAAAACATTCCCCTTAAAAGTTGATATTTCCACCAACTGTACAGATGTTTTATCTTCCTTAAAAAAATTATCTCAAAAAAGTTTCTTGACCCCCAAGCTGGAAAATAGTTGGGGAATGTTTTATTATAATAAAAAAAATTAGCATTATTGCAATTCTAATCTTTTCTTATTTCCCTATCAATTTAAATGAAGCTAATTTGATTGTACTCACTTATCATAAGAATTCCAACTGTTTTTGGATTACCAAATACTAATCTTGTATCCCAAGTATAGAATTATTTGTGTAAAAAAATTTCCATTATCTTTTATCTACTTCCTTAAATTCATTTATTTTGTTTCTTTTTCCGCTTGGTAGGATTAAGATTAGAATCAATCTTCTCTGGTCTAGAGTATCTTACCATTATTAGTATTATTATTATCTATTATTATTATTATTAATTTTTATTATTTTATTATTAATGTCAATATATCCTTATTTGATTATTATTATTATAATTAATTTATTTTATGTATTTATTATATTAATATGTGTGTATAAATTATAATTTATTATTTAGCCGACAATTTTCTCTAATCCTCAAATATAACTTACCAATTTTAAGATTTAAAATAAATATGAAAATTTGATTTTAGAATAAAAACAGGGAAGATGAGAAAAATTTCAGAATTGATATATCACAGTGATTTATCAGCTGTTTATACTCCCAACATCAAATTGTGGAATGTACAAAAAATGAAGATTCAAATATTTATTAGTTTTGATTAGAACAATTGTAAATTCGCCGTTTCTACTTAATATGGCTGTGGATCATTTAGCCATGAAGTGAACAAAAATATTTTATTGAATTCATTGATAAAGGTATTCAAACTCTAATAAAAGGCTAGCAAATTTCGAAATTATATCGTGGCACTTTCGTGAGTAAAGTGTTGGTTGGATTTTTAGTACTTTCTTAGTCAAAGCGATACATTTGTAGGAATTTGAAAGATAAAAATTTTTAAATTTATTATATATAATTATTTATATTAATATATAGCATATAATATATATATATTATATTAATTTTAATTTATTTAACATTAAAGATACTTTAAGAAATAGTTTTAATTTTCATATCATACTATTAATAATAACTAATGGCATTAAATGTTAAGAGTCAAAAGCTTTGACAAAAATTATTCATTCTACATATACACATTATACATGGTTATAATTGAGTAGGAATAATTGTGTGTTAATTATAATTATATGTAACAATCATCCGCATATAATTGAGAGGGAACCTTCCATTCTCAAATTGAGTAACCACCATTTTATTATAATTTACTAATCACAACATTAATAGTATTCACCGCAATCGCTTGCCACCACTATAATATGATCTTGCTCCTGCCCAATGTGGAAGTCCGTACTCATCAGTGAGAGCTTATGTAACACGTGAAATGCTCAAGGCAATTAGTGATATACCACTGACATCCAGAGGCCCATGATTACTATTTATCCTAGAATGAAATTTCTATTTCTGATATTACAGGAATATACCAACCTCATTTTCGTGACTTTTTGTGTTTATTTATATTTATATTTTAAACTAATTATAATCTGTATCGTTATTAGCTTATATTTATATGGCCTTCAACATCTTATATGATAGGCCCCACTTATTAAATATTATTTTATATTAATACTTATCACCTCAAAGATTTGACATGTCTTTGCCATTGTGTATTCTCTCTAGTATCATATATGTATTAATAAAAAATATCTTCACGATAAAGAAAAATATGATAAAACTCAAATTTAATATAAAGTTATATATATATATGAACAAAATAAATATATTTGACATATAAAAATTTTCGTTCTTCCCTAATTAAAATGGCTGAAAGGATTATAAAATAAATAATTTCAATATATATAATAATATAATTAGGTACAGTAATTATGAAGGTATTACAATATAGTGAAAAGACTAAACAATGTTAAAAACCAAAACTTAAAATAAATTATTATATTAATAACTAGTAAAGATAAAATAAAATACAATATATCACCAAATAAAAATAAAAAAAATTAATTAAAAATAAGATAAAAATAAATTAAGATATAAAATAAGATAAATAGAATAAGTAAAATACAATATTCTATATATATATATGAACATAAAAATATAATATAATAGAAAATAAGAAATTAAAATAAAGTAAAAATAAAATAAAATAGAAAGTAGTTAAGAAACAAAATAAAATATAACACTCTCTCTAACTAAAATTTGATAAAAACAAATAAGAACATTGTGAATTCGGTGGAAAACGAATACTAATATACTACATCTGTAAATGAACCACACACATAGGAGAGCTAAGCTATCACTACAACAATATATTTGGCCGTCCTCCGGCAATGGATCTATTGCGACCAGCTCATAAATACTAGCTGCGACCCACAGTTTAGCACAATGTGAAAATGAAATTAAGATAGAAAAAAAATACACATATATAAATATATTTAAGACAACTATTATACGTAAAAAATCAATCAAAAATAAAAACTAAAAATGGAATCTCCCGCCTACATACATCGAAATATTAAAATTAAAACCAAGCATTTCATTGATGCGTAAGTGATAAGAGAGAGGAAAGCGTGACGATAAAGGCAAAATCTGTATCAGTTTAATAGTAGGTATTGGAGTAGTTCTGTACAAGGTACCTCATGCCGGTACCTGGTCATGGTCTCATATGCCTTATTCAGAAATTATAAGCGCAAGAAAATAAGATTTTATTAAGCAAGTAAAGAAAATAAGAAGAGTAGTAAACCTCACTCACAAAAACAGTTTGTGACAACACACCTGATACTAAGTGTTTGAATCACATTCCTATTATGAGTTCAATACCCCGAATTATAATGTGTATACATCTATACAAAAACTCTCAGTAAAACGATAGTATAGAGCGAGCACAGGATATACAGTCGAGCTTCACAGGTAGAACCGATTGGGGTGATTCGTGATAATATTTTATCACCAAATATACTCTCATAGCCCACTATTATTTCTAAAATATTATGTATCGTTATTAACTCTTTATTCGTAAACTTTTTCCGTTAATTTAGACACATTTAATTGTCTCTTTTCCAAAGTTGGACCATTCTGAACTAAAACACTCTATCGCCAGACCATACACACCTATATCGATTGAAGTGAGCCTTGTCTACAATAAGGCAAAGATCCTTCATGTTAAAACGGACGCAAACAAATTTCTCCCCACTGCACTTATAGTTCCAAGCCCATATTAGCTAAACGTATACCCTTAATGACTCATACCCCTAGCGCCTAACTATTCCAGACCTAACAATATGCTCGTATAATATTCGTTATAGTTAAAGCTCACTTGTGTGACGCTAACCGGTGCACCGTCGAATATCTAACTCTAGTACTCTCTCAATCATCACTAACTAAAATAATATCATTTATAATTTTTGGCAACCTATAATATAATTTTAAGGACAATATATTATATTTTAAAAAGAATTTAATTAAATTTAAGTTAATTTATTAAGTACTTTGTTACTGTAGTAAATAGTTTATATTACTATATTAAGAAAATGTGACTAATACTTATATAAGTATAAAGTCGCATACATCAATACCTTTTACAAAATGCTATGTATCCACAAATGTTACGTGTGTAGCTGGATGGTCTCGGAGTAAATACTACATGGTACAGTCCAATATTAGATCTCCGTGTATTCTTGGGCCCTAACTAATCTCGATACCTCTGTACCTGAGTGTATTAACTCATATCAACAACACTCTTCTTGCATTTTGGCACTATTCATAATATAGTATAATCAGAATGTAAATCATAATAAAAAAAAGAATCTGTGTCCTTTTTTTCTAATTGTATTTCCACATATAGTTTACTATACCTTATTAGGCGTAAACTTTGGTGTTTCACAACTTTATGGCAAAATAAAAATGTGCCAAAACATTTAACTTAAGCAGTATTCTTTAAAGAATAAAGATTAACTGTAGAGACTCCATTCTTATAACATAAATGACTAACTTCATTGACTGGACCATATATTTTATTTCACTTAAGTTTAATGTGCTTGTCAATTTACTAACCTACTTTCTATTATAAGCGTAAAACATTCTTTATATATATATATCATCTATTTTTTTATTTTCTCAACGTAATATATATACTATTATATATTATTTTACCAATTCTAAGAAGAATGTCGATCATCATGTCGCAACTCTTCAAATGAGTCACTTCATTAATTTGTTAGGGGATGAGTTTGTTCCATTAAGATTATATATACACTATCAGATTCTACTCAAAGTTATCATTTAAAATAATATACTCTCTGAAGTTTTGCTGAATTATCTCCGTTGATGGCTATATAGTTCGTTCCTATGTTATTTATTCTTTGAAAAGGACGACGACATCGTCATCTCATAACTATTAAATTTTCTCTCTTTCTGATTAGAAGGTCTTTATTTTTTTTTATTTTTTTTTATTTTTTTTTCATGTTTTAAGTTTCCTATTAAAGGTCATTGACCTTAATGTGAAAGGGAGGATTACATTCGCCATTCCATATCCACGTCTTTACGTTTATTCACTCCTTTTGTTTTTTGTATTTCCCTTAGGTAGCTAATTATTTTACATGAAACTATATAAAGGACATTCACTTTTATTTTATTTTTCTTAATTTTAAAATATTTAAACTATCTTCATGATCAAATTTTGAGTTTTGTCATTTTATTTGTTTTAAATATGTCTGTAGTTTAATTTAAACAATATATAGTAATTTATAATGATTATGAGGATAATTCCTTGCACTCTTTTTTTATTATTGTGTCTTATTAAGCTAAAACGATTGGAATTCCTATTGTATCTAAGTGTTATTTGGAACTAGGGTTAGCCAACGTTCCCGGTGCTTTGCGGTGCGGAAAATTTCGGTGTTCTATCAAACCTACTTTATTTTTTATATCAATTTTACAAGTCTTCCCTGGAACTTTTTAAGGTATAATAAGCTCTTCTGCTCTCGTCGTTTTAAGAATACTTAGGATTCTCGAAACTGAATTAGTGATGCAAAATCAAATTACAAGTTCAATCTGCCTATTAATTTTCTTATATATATATATATATATATAAGTATATCTCTATATTGTACTTAATTAATAAGAAATCTAAAAATTTCTACTTCAAATTATATATATATTATATATATATATATATATATATATAATATATATTTAAAATATTTTGAGAATTTGACTGTGAAATAAAAGTTGCTTAATGTACATCCTAGTTTCCAGTCTCCTTCGAAGTAGTTCATTTGAGCATCTATATAGTGATCCCAGTGTTTTTCTCATAATCCATGTATCCCTGGAGTTCTCAAGTGTGAGTGCTTTGAGGACCTGCGATTCTGCCTGGATCTCCTCAATTGTGTTAAACCACACGATTTTCATCTGTAATTTCATTTTTGGCAAGGTCAGGCAAATAGGGGTGTGTATGGAATCACTAATATTTTTGGAAGTCGGAAACTGACGAACGAGTGATGTGTTTTAGCAGGCACCTTGTCATGGTAGCAAAAACAATTATTGTTCCCTCCACTGGCATGTGCTGAATGCCCTCCCTGAATCACCTCAAAACATCACAGTAAAACCTTGACATTGACGGTTTAACATGAGGGTAAGAATTTCTTGTGGACAATTCTGTGAATGTAAAAAAAAAAAAAACCTGATCCAACATGGATTTGACATTGCTGCTAACTTGATGCGTTTTTTTTCAGTCACAGTGAATTTGATGACTTCCACTGTGACAACTGCTGCTTAGTTTGAGACCATAACTAAGGTCATTTGCCACCAGTTATGATATTGGAGATGAAGTTGGGGCTTATCTACGGCTTGTTTTGAGTTCTGTATAGACAGAAATGATCAGCCTTCTGTACATTGCTCAGCAGTCTTGGGACAAGTTTCACTGAAATTCATCTCATGTTTAAGATGAAAACAAAATGTGTGTTGAACAATCCTGTGTGATTGTCCTACTATCTCACAATTGTGGATAGTTTGCATACAATCTGCAAGAACAGCCTCACAAACTCTTGCATTGTCTCTGTTAATAGTAATCCATAAAACTCATCAACAACAACAGCTATTCATTTATCCTTCAAGCATTTGGATCATAAATAGGTTTTGCTTTTGCTCATGGCACGATCTCCAAAGGCTTCCTGTAGAATAAGATGGGTTTTATCTAGTGGCAGAAAGGCATATTACATCCAGTTCGCACAGGCTGTTCAAATTCCTCCAACCTTTTGGTAGCACCTCTTAAATTTTTTTTTATTCCCAAAATTAGTCCTTAATCCAACCAAAAAATTCCTAGCCTTTTAAAATTACAAAATTTTCATCAAAAATTCAGAAATGCAAATCATTTTGACAAATATTGCTAAAAAAATTTATCAACGCTCACTCCAGAGATGGAGCCAAAGCAATATAATTTTAAAATGCTGGAACCAGAGCTGGAGTTGGATCAGGAAAATAAAATATCAGCTCCTCAGTACTGATTTCTAATGATAGAATAAGGTCCCATTGTTGTTATATTAATTTTCAGTGGTCTATATGAGTTATTATAATTACCTTTATACTTCACTCAATTTAATCTCTCAATCACAAATGTAGTTTAATAAAGCCTAATGAAGAGTAACCACAAAATTAAAAATATATATAAAAAAAATAAAGTTTTAATCAGGTCTCCCAGAAATTTTCTTAGGATTAAAATAAATTAGGCAAAGGCTAAAAAAGAAGCATGAATATGTTATTTAATAAAACACACTAATATAACTGAAAACTGAAATAAGATTATTAAATATATTCTAGAATACAGCAATACTTCAACTTCCGCAGCCTTTTGTTTCATCAGAATTCAATGATTTTAACTTCCAAATTTTGTTTTATTCTCTTGATTAGAAATCATTTTGTGTGAACCATTTTTTTTTAAAATTTTCCCTCATTGAATCATATTTATTAGGAAACAATGCTTCTTATTTTTGTGATTAAAATAACCACACTATTCATACTATTATTTTATGATTATACAATACTTTAAATAGTTCATAATTTACACAATATTCATTTCTTAAGTATTTTTTTTTTTTTCAATAATTGTTACTTCATTACAAATATATTTTATAGTTTCATAAATATCCAATGTAAATGTAAAACAGTAATTTTAAGTAACCTGAATTTTGTTTTAAATAGAAAATAAGCATAATAAGATGTCAAAATGACATTTGTATTCTCATATTTGCAATATGAATAGGACCTACTTCAATTTAACTTGGAATGAATTACGTAGTTATAGTCATTCCACTAAAGGTGAGACTTTTTTTTTTCCTTAACATTTTAGTTTTAGTAATGGCCTTAGAAAATCAAGTCAGCTGAAATTTCATTCAAATCAAGAAATATAGATGGGAAATTTGGTGATTTAAAATAGAAATATCAAAATTGCGTAGCAAAATATTTTCAAACCTGTTTTCAATACTAAAAACTTACACTTATTGCACCTGTTCCAGCATTTTGGATTTCAGAATATATTAATACTGATATCTATATCAATATTTGTATAAAAAAAAAATATATCATTATCTACTACAAAGTGAAACACCATGAGAGACAGATTTGTGGGGAACAGAATCCCTGTAGACAAATGCTCATATGCCATGCATTTCAAGGCATAAATAGACTCTGCCCCTATAATTCACCGGAGTTCTGGGTAGTGGCATTCAAAATCATCCCTTATCAATATTCAAGTTCTAGTAAAAAATAGCAGGCCTCCTGTGCAATAAATTATAGTATAATTTTTTAATAATGAAAACTGATATTTAGTCTAAATGCTTTGCCACAGACTTTTATTTTACTTTTCATGAATTAGTTTATACCAGCATGGAGGAAAGAAGGGTGAAGGTATGGTACTTTATATTAAAAGAAATATTCAATCTTTGTTAATGACTGATATTAAAACTGATCTGTCAGATCATCATGTTGAATCTGTGTAGGTAGATTTTTAAAGATATACCAGTACCCATTAGCATGACAAAGAGAAAATGGTGGAATAAAAAAAAAAATATATATTTTTTTTTTTTTTTTTTTTTGTTTTTTTTTTACAGTTATCACCACGACTCACGGGCAAGCCCTATTCAAGGAGGGGTTGTTACACTCAACAAAAACTTCAACTAACGCAAATACGCAGATGAGCACAGACGCGGCTTTAAAGTGAGGGAGAAACATGATAGTAGGGAAACACAGAAGATGAGAGAATTCCACAGAACAGATGTGGCAGCAAAGAAGGAGGCACCGCAGCGAACTAGTCTTGGCAGTTGCTAATCACACAAAATCATAGTCGACACGCACCTTGGTGCTGCAGCAGCGGCGTTCTAAAGGGGGCGGCACGCGAGTGGAAAGCTCCCTCGGAAGCCCTGCGCGCTTACCGTACCTATAGGAACAGGATAAAGCACCACTCACGGCCGCAACAGATAGAGGGCACGTGAACTGAAAGTTCAGGGCGTTTATAGTCTTTTTTAGCCTTTGACTGACCCTATCAAAAGCGGGTGACCTGGCTCCCCCAGTATGAGAGCTACTCCATACCAAGGATGGACCTTGTATAACTGGAAGTAACTGTGAAGCGGAAAAAAGTCCCGCAGTCTAACAGAACTCCCAGTTTCTTTGAGCGCCTGCAACCATTGTGAGTTTTGAGGTTTCCAGACATTTCTTTTGTATGATTTAAGGCCAGGATGTTTATCATTGTCAACCAGAAGAGACGATGAGAACCGTCGAAGGTAGGAAAGTTAGAAGGTGGGCTTAGGAGGGGAGATTTGTGAAGTGGGTTTTTAAGAATAATTTCCGGGTTGCGACGACCCACCCGGAAATTCTATCCGATCAGCGAGGAATGGAGTCGGAAGATTAAGCGAGACGGCAATTCTAGAGTAAGAAGGGCAGACATTAATGAGTTGAGAAATGAAGGGTCGAGTCTCGGCTATGAGTGGATAAGTTAGATGTTTGCAGGACGAGGAGATTTTAATGAAAAAAAAAGTTTGGATTACGACGAAACCCTGAGGAACACCACGTTTGACAGAAAAAGAGGAAGAAGTGCCCATTCAACAAGCGTAATTGAGCGAATTGAAGAAAGCTAGACTAGTAGCAAAACGAGAGAGGAAATCCAAATAGGGGAGCTTGGAGAGCGTGACCGTGCCATACCCGGTCAATGCTTTGGATATGTCAAGCGCCACCCACGCAAGTCTCACCGTAGTTCCTGAGGGCGGAAAACCTTAAATCTGTTAGATAGGAAAGCTCTATCCAGTAGACCTTGTGGATAAAAAGTAGAGAAATCAATGAAAAGAATAGAGGTTTTAAAATATGGCAGCGGAAGTAGTAGTTAAAGTAGTGGTGTTTTATAGGAAATTAGAAACAAACTTACCAGTCAGATAAGAAGGCAAGCGTGCAGAAATAATTTGCGCAGGAATAGTAATACGGACCCAAAAAAGTTTTATGCTTTTAATAAATTCAAATAAGAATGGGAGCATGAACCAATTCTAATGAGAAAATTTGGTAAGTAAGGATTGGTTTATTTTCATTGGCTTATTTTACAAATGTCTTACCCAGAAAGATTGGGTTAATGTTAGTACTAATGTTCTGGATGCATTTTGTATAAATACTTACAAGAATTTGAAACTGAGATAAAAGATATTAATAATTACATTGACCTATTACACAAGTCTTGATGGTATACATGGTAGAATTCTGAAGGAGGATAGTAGCAGCATGCAAGGCACTTATTTGATTGTTTTAACAATCATATAACATCAGCTATGGTAAAAGGAGTGAAAATAGAAAATGGCATGCTAGTTATAACCACAGCGGTTATTAAGATCTTGGAAAATTATTGGCCTGTTAGCTGTTGCAAAGTTTTTGGAAACGTTACCTAAGCTTAGAAACTTTGGATGATATTGAATTGTTCACTCTGAATTGTTGAACGAGTTAGTAGATCATATCAGCAACACCCTTTAGATTTTATGGATACATTTTTACTGACATTGCATGACTGACAAATCCCAGCTGCTATAATATATATATTATTATTATTATATTTTATACTTTTATATATTATATATATATATTTATATATTATATATTATATATATATTATTATATACATTACTAGTATTATTTATTATATTATATTAATATATTTATATATATTTATTTATATATATATTAATATATATTATTATATAATATTTATTTATATATATATATTAGCGTCGGGCGGCCCAACCGTGAATCGCCCGGTTGAGCGTGGACACTTAGAATATAACTTGGTCTCCCGATTCTCCCCTAATGCAATTTTGGATTTTTTTTTGTAAAGCGTTACATGTAATCCGCGATAGCACACCAAAAAAAATATAATTATTAATAAATAAAAATTTAAAGTCAACCTTTTTACACTGATTCACACTCTTGGAGGAAATTTGGGTCTTTTTGTTGGGGGTGGACCTCGGCCATCTGTTTCTTAATTCGTCTGTTTACGTTTAATTTCATTTATATTTAATTTTTAACTTCATATTAATTATTTTATCAATTAAAATTCGTAAATAAAGATAAAATTTCAATAATGATAAAAAAATACGAAATATAATAAGGTTGGTCCGATTTCACCCCTCTGCCGCCCCCAAATCTTTGACCAAAAGGAAATCGTTTTTTTGCCGACATTCACTTTTTAAAAATTTTTCACTTATCTAGTAACGTCGAATAAATTTAAATTACATTATACGAAGTAAAAACATGTCCCTATACTAAATACGGAAATACGAAAACAATGGTGATGGTCGAGCCACCCCGTCTCATTTTTAACCGGCCTCGGGTGACCGGACCAAGTTAGGGCCGTTTTTTTTTGCCACTATAGCTTGGCATCAAATTACTTTGCCAGTTAAAGCTAACATACTCGAGTTATACCACTGAAAAATAATTTAAAATCAGTCCACAATTTCATTTTTTTATAACGACGTTAAAAAAACTACGAATTTTCAAAGTGGAGTCTACTGAGGAATTTTGTCCCTCAATTTCTAACATTTTTTAAAAAAATAAACAACTATTCTAGAATTAATATGATCTTAAAAAACTTTTAGTACTACCGCGTGGCTAATATATGAGCGAAATTTTTTTTTTTTTTTATTATTTTTTATTTTTATTTAGAGTGGACCCGAATCACCCTCCTAAAGAGGCGGGCGTGGTCACCCCGCCCCGATCGCTATATTATTATATATTATTATTATTATAATTATATATGTTTATTTATATATATATATATATACTATATAATATATATATATATTATATATATATTATAATCATATATATATTACTTGACAAAGTCCTGATAAGGTCTCACCATATAAGGTGGTGCTAAAGTTTCACAACTATGGTATAGATAAGGTGCTATGTGGTTGGATTCAAAAGATGGTGTATAGAAGAGAAGGCAGTGTGGATATTTACTTAATTGAGATAATAATCATTCATGGAAAAGTAGTGGAGTAGATGGGTCACAGGTTCCAGCTGGGCCACTTATATTTTTTTATATATATATATATATTTTATAATAATGATATCTATATTATATATATATATATATACTATAATAAATATTATTTATATTATAATAATTATCATTTTTCACCATATGTGAATATTCATTACGTTTCTAAGACTTTATAGGAAGGAAATATAAATTTTATTTTTTTTTTATTAAAATATGGCATTTGTGAAAAGATGTGCATTTTTTCTGATATTTTTTTAAAATATCTTTCCTACCCTTACTTGATGATGTAACCGACGCGGTATCTAACGCTTTGGTTTTTTTTGGCAAACTTTTTTGGGCTTAGGTTAGAAATTTGTAAGTATTACAGATTACTGTGACTTACTAATTACTACACAAACTTATCATAATTATAACTTAATTCTGCTCCTAACCCATCTAATATATATATTATATATCTATATTATATATATACTATTATATATTATTATATCGCTATATATATACTATCACGATTTTCCATTAATAAATATGTGCAGTTTTGCTTTCCATACCCCATTTTGAAATATTTGAAAAAAATTTAACGGGTATGTAATGCCAGAGGGGTATCTACCCCAATTTTTTAAAATCAGAGGATATACTAAAAAAAAATAATAATGAAGAATGAGAGAATAAAAATTTGTCGTCAATACAGTTTACAACCTCTAACGTTAATTAACTCCCAGACTTTTCATTTTTGTCCATCAAGGTTAGGTCTCATTTTTGGCCCTCTAGTTCAGGTCTATAATAAGTTGTTTGTTAGAATACAAGAGAAATCTATGTGATAACAATTTTATAACCCTGAACGTAGGATGGCCCTAAAAATGAGCATGAGGCCCACTAACTTTCCTTTAAACAGTGAAAATTTAAATTATTGACTAAGTTTTTCTAAAGACAATTCATTTTTAATTTTTTTTAAGCTTCATTATTATTATTTATTTATTTTTAGAATTATATCTAATGATTTCTAAAAAAGAAATTTTATTTTTATAAGAAATTCTTATGGAATTTTTAACTGAGAAACTAACTTTTTTTCCTAAAGAGCGATAATTTTCATTTCACTATTCTTCTTATTATTTTAGCAGTATTCCTATGTTTTCATAAAAATAGGGTGCTCCCCTCTGCACTACTATTACCAAAATTAATCATCGTTTTTACATTGTGCTCAGCTCAACAATAACCAAAATACGGATATTTCGACAAACTCACTGGGAATCAACTATTATCATGGAATCAGCTGCAGTTATTACCATTATTGCTTTCATTCGAGGGAGGAGTTGCTAACATTATTTGATCAAAAAGGTTGATCAAAAGGGGTGCCCAGAAAACTTGGGAAGTCATGATCTATTTTAGATTAAGCTACATTATGAAACGTCCAATTACAAGATCAACCATAAGGATGTATAAAAAAACAAAAACAAAAAATACTTACCATGGATCAAATTCATGGATAATACTTTCAAATCTAATAACGGCAAATAACCTAGATAAAAACCCAGCAAGCCATGCTAGTAATAATATTGTAAAAACTAGTAAACTTGAAATGCCAAGTTGGCCAGATTTTATTTCATTTTCTGTTCTTCTGGGATTTGATTTTACATTTACAACATTGCTATTTGCACCTTTCGGATGTGTTCGAGGCATTATAACGAAATAGGCCTAACGTGGCTATAAAGACTTGAAATTACAAAAAATACTCATAAACATTAACTCGCTTTTTAATCACAAACTTTTAATCACCACATATCTAAGAATCTTTACCTTACGCTACGTCTACCGTTTTCAACCTACTTGACAGATCATAGTAAACAATGGAACACATGCCGGTGGTGGCATGGTGCGATTGGTTAGAGTTAAACAAAATTAATTTGAAATGCGCAAGGCTTACATACATAATTAATAAGAAAATTGATGACAACACCAACTTTATTGTGCTCCGAAAGGGGAAACAAAGAATAGGACCCAATAACTGCAATTATTCCTTTGCTTTGTATTATATAATTAACATATAGTGATATAGCATATATATATATATATAATATATATATTATATATATATATTATATATTATTAGTATATATATATATATATATATTATTATATATATAGTATATATATATAGTATAATATATTTATATATATATATACTATAATATAATATATTATATATATATATATATTATATAATATATTATATATACTATATTATTTATATATTATACTATATATATATACTATTCTTAATAATATATTTATAATATATATATATATA
Organism: Trachelipus rathkii; assembly: GCA_015478945.1. Classification (NCBI taxonomy): domain Eukaryota; kingdom Metazoa; phylum Arthropoda; class Malacostraca; order Isopoda; family Trachelipodidae; genus Trachelipus; species Trachelipus rathkii. Next base: position 9,185 of record JABUQX010069766.1, on the reverse strand, counting down.
TATTATTTAATATTTTATATATTATATATACTATATATATATTATAATATATATTTTTTATATATATTACATCCAGAATACGTCTTCAATAATATTGAATGTTATATATCTGGTCGATCACGAATGTCGACTTATCGCCTCTCCTATGGATACCTGATCACTGTTCTTGCCCGAATATCTAGATATATCAATCAAACCTGTCTATACTTAACGTAACATGAAACCGCTCTCATATCCCTTTACCTATACAGCGGTGTGTGCATAAGCGTTACATGTTAACGGGTTACCCGTAACGGGCCGTTACATTGTAACGAGTCGGTAACGCTTCAAACGATTTTAAAATGTAACGATGTAAGGTAACGCTTCCCTTTTTAAAAATTGTAACGGTGTTTTTCCGTTTACTCGTTACTCGTTACTCCTAGCACCACGGAACTCCACTTGTGCTTGACATTTTCTTTTTATCTTTATGAAGATTTTGGTTTTCCCGATTTTAAACTATATTATTATTATACTTATATATATTATATATTAGATTATATTATATATATATATAATTATATATATTATATATATATAATATATATATATATATAATAGATTATTTATATAATATTATATCTATATCTATATATATAATATTTATTATAGTTTATATATATATTCTAGTTAATATATATATATATATATATATATTATAATATATATAGATTATAGATTATAGATTATTATAATATAATTTATACATAGGTGGCGCAACGATAACGAATATTATATAAGTCGCGAACCTCAATCGAACGAAAACGTTATCATTCGATAACCGTATCCGATTAATCTGTGATACAAATATTCGTTCGATCAGGCGGTAACCGCATAAATCATAACCAAATGTTTTATGTATTTCTTTTATTATAATAAATGTTTAAACACAAATCGACAAGATTTTGCGCATTGTAGAAAATATGAACAAATAATTTATTAAAACGACTTTTTTTGTTTCAATTTTATATATAAAATCTTTCAGTTTTATTTACAGTAACTTACCCCAAAAATATGGGAATGTTGCTACAATGCTCAGAAGGATGAAACCTGGAATATTCTTATTAAATAATTTTTAATTTTTTTCCTTTTGCTTCTTCAGTGTTTTATAATAAATTTGTATTTCTAATTTTATGCTCTGATGTTATAGATTCCATAATGTATGTAAAAAGCCAAAGATAAGGTTAATAAAGGTTTGAATGAATCAAAGAATTAGTTTAATTCATGTATCATATAATATAAATACTAGCGTTTGCCTTCTGTGGCATTTGTCTGTTCCCTTTCATAACATGAGATATTTTAGTTTCATCTGACAGGGAATTCTCTTAGCTCGTGTAGATATTTTTGCCAAGGAGAACATGCTCCACCGCACGGCTAGACGGCATCTTCAGATTGTACCTTATAAGAGATCAATGAGCACCTTCTGATTGTTAAAAGCTAGGTCTGACAGGCTGTCTGCCGATTCGCCTGCAGCCACCTTATTTACAATGAGAGCCCAGCTTTACTCCTGTGCATTGACATTTGAATGCACGTTGACCTCGAGTTAGTCAGTATCATCATCAGATCACAGATGCTTGAATAGTAAGGGTTCCTTCTCTACCACTGTCCTTCCCTCGTGCTTGCTCGAGTTACTGTTGGGCTTCCTCGAGTTTCCGGTACGCAGCAATCACTTTCCCAGCTTTCTTCTCCATAGGCTCCTGACCTGACTTTGTTGGCCATTGTTTCGTCAAAAGCCCTCATTCACATTAGGCGAAACATTTTGTGGTGGAAGGCAGTGCCAGAGGTACTCGCTTCATCTTCAACAGGTGCTGGAGAACTTCATGTCTATGGCGTCAAGGGGGGTATTGACCAGAGGGTCACAGAAACTGGAGATTGGCTTGGTCTTCAAGTCATCAGCTTTTTTGGTACAATTGAGGGGGGATCAGGCAGCCCAGATAGCACTCTTTCTTCCCCTTGGATTTGATCCATGGCAACAACGCTGGAGTTGATAGTTGAAATAATTGAAAAGAAATATTATTAACTTAACTAGTTTTAAAATGAAGCATTACTCTGCATTAGCTAAAGTAAAGATTAAGATTGAAATAACGGTCTCGTTTATTTAGTTTATTTTACCTAGCAATTCTGGAACACACTGTCATTATTATATATATATATATATAATATTTATATTATTATATATATACTATTATATAATTTTTATATATATATTATATATTATAAATATATAATTATATTATTATATATATATACCGTATACATAATAATATATATATATTATATTATATATTATATATTATATCATATATACTATGATATATATATATTATATATACTACTATATATATATATATATTATATATATAATAAGGTATATATATATATACATATATTACACGTATATATATATATACTTATATATATTATAATATTATATATATTATATTATATTATTATATATATATATATTAATATCTAATATATAATAGATTATATATTTATATATATATATATATATATATATATTTATATATATTATATATATATATTATATATATATATATTATATTATTTTATATTTATTATATTATAATATATATTATAATATAATTATATATATATTTTATAATATATATTATTATATTATACTTATATATATTGTATATATATATATATTATATATATTATATATATATATAAATATATATATATATATTTATATATATATATTATTCTATATATTTATATATTAATATAATATATTATTTTATAGTATATATATATTATATATATATATTTATTTAATTATATATCTATTTTTTTTTTTTTTTTTTTTCTTTTTATACAGTTGTCCCACTTTCACGGGCAGAGCCCTATTTCAAGGAGAGGCCGGGTCGCACGCCAAACCTTCATCCCGTAGCGCAAAAGACGCAGGCTTTACAGTGAGGGAGATTAAATTACAGGAAAACAAGCGAAGATGGAAAAAGAGAAATTCCACAGGACGGGTGGAGGGAAGAGAAGACACCGCCAGCGAACTAGCCTGGATTCCCAATATCTTACTACAAAACCCGTGCGCAGGACACCGCACCCTTGTGCTAGAGGGTCACGGGGCGCGTCCGTAAAGGCTGGTTGGTACACGCGTGGTAAGTTCTCTCGCACATCTGCCGCTGTGGTTACCTATAGACAAGAGTTAAAAGTACCAACCATCGCGCCGCAAGACGTAGAGGGTCAAGTGGAACTGCAAAGTTACAGAACAGTTTACTAAAGCCTTTTTTGCTTTAAGACTCGACCTGTTCGAAAGCGGGTTGAAAACCAGATCACCCCAAGATTAAGAAACAGTACTCCATGGCAAGGCGCGGAGCAGACCCTTGTATCGTGGTAAACTTGAGAAGAGGGAAAAATAAAGGTCTCGCAGTCTAAACAGACACTTCACTATTCTTGGACCGCCCAAAGCAACCGTTGTCTATGTGAGGTTTCCAGACAGTTTTTTTGTGTGTATGTTAAGGCCAAGGATGTTTCTATTGTCAACAGGAGAGACGAGAGAACCGTCGAAAAGTATAGGAAAGTTAGAAGGTGTCTTAGGATTGAGGATTTGTAGAAGTTGAGGTTTTTAAAGATTGAATTTCAAAAGAAGAGACGCCCCAATCGGAAATTCTATCCAGATCCGCGAGAATAGGAAAGATGTAAGACGAGAGGCAATTCTAAGAAGTAAACGAAGGAGCAGAATTTGAAGTGAGTTGAAGAATGAAGGGTCAGTATATGAGTATGAGTGGATAGAGTAGATGTGCAGGTGAGGAGATCAATAATAGTAGGAAGAAAGTAGGAGATAAGACCGAACCCTGAGAACACCATCATTACAGAAAAAGCAAGAAGAGTCGCCATCAACAACAGCGCCGATATTGAGCGACTCTGAAAGAAGCTAGATCCTAAGTAAGCAAAGATGGAGGAGCGGAAACCCAAGGAGGGGGAGCTTGGGAGAAGGCAGTGACGCGTGCCATAGTACCCGGTCAAATGCTTTGGATTGTCAAGCGCCACCACGCAATGTTTCCCGCCGTATGTCCTAAGAGCGGAAAACATAAAGCGGTTAAATAGGAAGGAGTGATTTGCCAGTAGACCTCCAACGCCGAAAGCCGTACTGGCGATCCGGAAAAGAAGGAATGAGACTCCATTGATGTACTTCTAGAGTGAAGAGTTAAGAAGGCGTTTCGAACGGTCTTGTGATTTAGATACAAGTATGAGAGCTACCTAGGGCGATAGTTAGAAGGATCAGAAGGCTGCCTTTCTTTGGAGTAGGTTAGACACACGTGCATGCTCCAACACCTGAGGCGAAAGTGCTAGTATTGAGAATATGGAGAATATAGTTGAACGAGGGCGGGGTCAAGCTCGTAAGCACATTCCCTCAAAACTCGGGGGGAATGCCATCGGGCCACCCGCCTTCCTAACGTTTATAGATCTCAGGAGCCCATGCCACCGATCGAATGTCAAAGCAGGAGGAAGGGGAGGAGGAGGAAGCCCAGATCGATCCAGTGATCGAGTTAGAGGCGAAAATAGCGCAGGCCGATGAGATTGGCCTTTTCAGTTGGATGATTAGCAACCGAGCCATCAGATCGAATAAGAGGAGGGAAAGAGAATGATTGACAGACGTTGTTTAGAAGATATTTTTGGCAAGAAGGCCTGAGAAAGATTTGCAAGTAGGAGAACCAAGGAAGGTTAGCGCACTTTCGTTGATGAAAGCCCGCTCTTGCTCGTCGAAGAGATGTCCCTGCAGCACGATGTTCTAGCTTTGGAGTGGAAAAATTAGCGAGAGTGTAGGAGAACGAGAATTTTTCCATCCGGATACGCGACTGGTCTTAGCCGAATGCCAGAGACGAAGTACGATCGCAACCATGGATTATGAGGAAAGAAAGATTTAGTCGAAAGAAGGAACATGAACCTGCTCATCCCGTCACGATACAGCTCTCAGCCTTAGTGGCAGAAAGCTGAAGCGTCACCAGGACAAGCGTCATTCCAATTATAGTTAGCGTAGAAGGACGCAAGGCCTTCCAATCAGCCCGATCAAAGTGCCCAGAAAAAACGCACTTATATATTATATCTTACTATATCTACTATATATATATTTCAATAAATATATTAATATAAATTTTATAGATTTTTTAATTTAAATTATATATATACTATATATATATATATATCATATTATAATATATATATATATATCATAAAGTATATGCTTATCATTATTGTAAAAGATTTTATCGGATAGCAGATTAACCCGAACCGTTATCGCGATAAATTATCGCCATTTAAGTTCTCGGCTAGTTTGGACAAAAATTATCGCAGATACGATTATCGTAAAAGATTTATACGATAACAGATACCCGGAAAAAAACGTTATCGCGAGAATTAACTCGCGTTCATTTTATCGCGAATACCTCGCCCACCGATGCGTATATTAACTATACTATATATATAATATATGATATAATTATATATATATATATATATGATATATATATATAATATATACTATATATATATATATAGTATATTAATATATATATATATATTTAATATATATATATATACTATATATAGATTATATATAATATCAGGGATGGCACGGTTGATTTGTTTGATTTTTTTTAAAAACAATTGTTTGATTTGGTTGATTTTTTTGATATTTTTTGAGTTTTTGGATTTTTTGAGAGTCACGCGAATTATAATTTGCAAGTTACAAATTATACATCGCGTGACGTTACGATCTGAAAAAATAGAACAAAATAAAAAAAAATCAAAAAAATCCCATTGATTTTGTTTAAAAAAATCAAAAATCCACCAAAACTCAAGCCCCGCCTGATTCTATATATATATATTATACTTATATATATATATATATATATATATATATATTTATTTATATATATATATATATATATATATTATATATATATATTTATATATATTCTCTAGTATAGTATAATTATATATATTTATATATATTATATTAAATATATATATATAATGATATATATACATGGCATAAATCAGAAGTAGACAGACCTCTAGGTAACAGACCCCGGAAACGATTTTTGGACCAGGAACTTGAATGATGTTTTAAGTTAGATGCGCTACGCTTATATTGCGCCGACGATATGGTGGAAGGAGGAGGAGATCCTGGAGTTGATGAGGGAGAGGAGGATCGGCGCGATGGGAATGGCAGAAATGCGAATGAGAGGGGAGGGGAGAAGGGCTAGTGGGAGAACAGGATGATGTATTGATATTTAAGGGTAGGGGGAATTTCAGAAAGCATGGAGTAGGCCTCATAATAGGGCCGAAATTGTCCCCGTTCAACAGATATAGAAGTCTTCACCGAAGCTATATCAAAACTGACTTTTAAAATCAAGGCAAGAGGTACCTCTTCTTTCAGGTATATTCGGAACAGGGGACACTCTGGAGAGGAAAAAGACAGTTTATGAAATGTTGGAGGGGAATGTAGGAAGCACGGGAAAGGAGAGGATGACTGTTTCGCATTGGGAGATTTCATGCACGAGTTAGGGAAAGGAGAAGAGACGGGGGGTAGAGACAATGGTAGGATAGTATGGGAGAAAGGTAAGGAATTTGAAGGAGAGTGCTGATAGATTTCTGTGCTGAGGAAGCGGCTGAGTATCTGACTGGGTTTATCAATGAAGGGACTCACAACGGTTTGCAAGGATATAGAGGAATAATATCAGAGGAGACTTCGTCAGAGTCTGATTATAGACCTATATAATATTATCTGTAGAGGATTAATAGGAATGTTAATATTACTGGAGTAACAATGGATTCGAGATCATAGATTGTTGATGGACGGACCTGGTGGTGAGGCGGAAAAGCTGTCTGAAAAAGAAAGAGAAAATCTGGATTAAGCTGAATCACTGAAGGAGTGTGACAAGAAAGGGAATATATTAGAAATTTAAATGAAGCTTGAACAATTAGAAGGAGTAGAAAAGATGGAGGAAGATACAGAGAAACGATTAAGGTAGCAAGCGGAGGATCTAGGCAAAAGAATGGGTAGGCAGGACGAAGAAAGAACACAAGTGGATACTACTGAAGAAGTGAGGGGAATAGGAGGGAACGGTATTGATGATAACGCGGGTGAAGAACCAACTTTTCTACCAACTTGACGACATCAAGGAAGCAAAAAATGATGCAGATTATGCGGAGGTAAAAGCATTGAACGACGCCGCCAAAGAGATTAAAAGTAAATCAGAAGGCTTGGGCGAGCCGGCAAGAGAGGAAGAGATTTTTAGACTGGCAAACACATATTTAAGGGATCAACATGAAAGTACCTTCACTTCAAGTATAGGAAACAAACAGGAGAGGTTACTGATGAAGATCAATAGACGCAAACAGGAGATGGACGAGTACTTCAGCGAACTGCTAAATGTGAATGAACACAGGGGGAGGAGGAGGGAGAAGTGATGGTGGAGGGAGAGAAGATTGAAAATGTGGCAATGATGTCGAATTCCAAAATGATGTGAAGACGTTGAAGAACGGTCAAGGCACGGTGGATATGGATAACCATAGATCTGACAACGAAGAAGGTGCGGAAATGAAGAAGCAATGTTTTGAACTGTTTAATTAGGTGGTTTGGACGAGAGCTGAAATCCAGCAAGGATGGGGTGGAAAGTCAGATTATAGTGCCAATATTAAGGGAAAAGGAGCCTCAAAGACTGCAAATCTACGAAGGATTTCCTTGCTTGAACCATCCTGGCAAAAAGATGCAGAGAATTTTACGAGAATGGTTGAGCTAATTAGTGTAGAGCGCACACTGCTAGGGAAGGAGCAGCACGGACTATAGAAGAACAGAACACACGGATTCTCTTCGTTCGCTATTGGAGAATTCGTTGGAAAAGGTTGAAAATCAACAAACGAGCAGTATATAGCGCTTTCATAGTTCTTGGAAGAAAGCTTTCGATTCAGTTGGCCTAGAGAGAGACTTTGGATAGTTCTGGAAAGAGAATTGAGGCAACGGTTTTTCGGGTAGAAAGTTGAGAGGCTTCTGGAGGTTTGATACAGGAATAGGCAAATGTCATGTAAGAACAGCATACTTTGGAGCATCAATAAATGGTTCGAGAGGGAGACAGGCGTTAAACGGAGGTGTTCGTCACCATTTATGTTTGTACGTAGTCTGGAAAGTCGTTGATAAGAAGTGAGAGCAAGAAAATACGAGATGGCGGTGATATTTTGGATATTGCGAATGTTTGGCGTGCTGGAGCGCAGGAGGGGGACAGCGGTGACGGATGGTAAGGCTGATTGTTATTGCCAACCAGACTGAAGAGAGCCGGCTTTACATCAACGCAGAAAAACGCGAGATCATGGTCGGTCAGTAAGGAAGAAGGGGAAGAGATTGAGAAATAGAGGTGAGGGGACTGAGATAAGACGGTGGAGAAATGTAAATATTTGGGTGGGGAGGTATTTGGAGAGAGGGAGGAAATGTACAAGAGATATCAAGTAGGATAGCTCAGTATGGGGGAGCAGTAGAGCAGTGTATCCCATACTGAAAGATAGACAATGAGTGTGGGGGTTTAACAGGGTGATCTCTTGAGGTGCGCTTAACACCGATTGTTACTATATGTAAGCAGAGAGCACTGGGAGCGACAACACAAGAGAGAGATACTAGAAAAACAATCGGCGAAGATGTGAATTTGAGCGCGATAATGAAAGGACTAGAGAGACAGACAGAGAGAAACGAAAGAAATAAGTGAGACGAGTTGGCAAGTGATGGCTTACTGATTAAGCATGGATGCAGCTGATTGACATTTTGGACCACCTGGGAAAGGATGCAACGAGGGGGAGTAGCCCAAATAGAGATGGGAGTTGGAGACCGGAGGAACGAGACCAAGAGGGAAGACCAGAAGAGATAGGGAAAGCCTCGCGTGGAGACTCATTTGAGAAGACATGGATTTGCCGTCGGTAGAATGCAGGAGCTGAGGGAAAGATGGAGTTTCGGAAGATAGAAGGAATTATTCAGAAGTGTGCCCCGCTGCCAGGGTCTTGACCCTTCCTGGGGGCGGTTGTAAATTGTAATATACTATATATATTATATTATATATATACTTATATATATACTATATATATATACTATATATATAATATATATATAGTATATT
>JABUQX010069765.1:20000-30735 GCA_015478945.1 Trachelipus rathkii | reverse complement strand
TATATATATATATATATATATATAATATATTATATAATATATATATATTATATATATATATATATATATAATATATATATTATATATATATATTATATATATATTTAAATATAATATATATAATATATATATATATATATATATATATATATATATATATATATATAATATATTATATATATTATATATATTATATATATATATATATATATATATTATATATATATTATATATAATATATAATAATATAATATATATATATATAATACATAGCCAGCATTTCCCGAAGAGTCAGGCATGTAACGTAGAGAAAACTATAAATCAGTAGTAGGAGGGGATTCCGACGTGTGGTCATTTGACCACAGCGCTTTTACCTGCCCTTGACTTTTTTGAGCTCGAATTTTTACCTACCTTGACCTTTTTTGACCTTTACCTTTTTGGGCTTGACCTTTTTTTCGACCAACCCTTTGCGCTCTTCATGGTCAATTTTTGGCCCACGGCTATTTTTTTGGCCCCCTTAATTTTGGCAAACCCTAATTTTTTCGGGCAACCCTAATTTTTGGAACCCTTCGAAGAAGGGTTGCGCCAAACGGTTGCGCCCAGCAACCGTTGTACCTACCCCACCCTAATTTTTTCGACCAACCTTTGGTCTTCTGGGTCAATTTTGCCCACGGTAATTTTTTGTCTTCCGTGGGGGGCTTAGCCCGTTTTGATGTCTTTACCTTGTTTGAACATGATATTTCGGCCTTGACCTGCCAGATACCATGGGTCAATTTGGCCCACGCCAATTTTTTGCCACTCGTGTCCACCCAAGTCACATAATTTTCGTTCCTAACTTTAGACGCATGTATTGGGAATCTTTCCTAACTTGAACACCTACCACCACACGCACACACACACACCCACACACACACACACACACACACACCAAAACCCCCACCCCAACTTTTAAAAACATATTGTTATTATTATTTAGAACCCACATTCACTATGACACACTATTTCACCTATAACACTTACATTTACCCAAAGACACTTACATTTACACTTATACTCACGTACAAACACACTACCATCCTGTGGTTCGGCCATGGTTCAATTGTTGCACCAACGGTAATTTCTTTCCTTCCTTTAGGCTAGCCCTTTTGATTGTTCTACTCTTGATTGACCATGATATTTTCGCTTTGACCTGCCATATACCATGCGTCAATTTTGACCACCGCTAACTGATGGCTTTGATGGTTTCCCAATCTTCCGTAAGAAGTATCAGTGCATGTTCTATTCAGTAGCTTCTGATGAAGTATTAGATGAAGTGCCAGGTGAGTGCCAGCGAGTTGCCAAAGTGATGCAAGTGAGTTGCCAATGGTGCCAAGTGAGTGCCACATGGTGCCAAGTGAGTGCCACATAGGTTGCCAAGTGAGTGCCACATAGGGCCAACTGAGTGCCACTTTTCAGCCTTTTCTAGCCTCCCCTGAGCTAGAATAGCCCTAATATGGGTGTCTTACCCCTAGGTATAAGGTATGAGGAATCGAATGGTATCTATACAAGTTGCTAGAATGCTTTCTACTATGATTTAGTATTTTTCTAACACTTATAACCACGACTGAATATATATCTAAAGAGTTACACAGTTGAGACAGTGACCGCAAACGCTTTCAGAGTCGCGTCCGGCAGGCCAGCCCCTCCGCCGAAACCGCCGCGCGTGCGCCCTCAGGCGCAATATTACCGCCGCGCGTGCGCCCGCAGGCGCCATATTTTCCGCGTAACCACCGCCGCGTGCGCCCGCAGGCGCCATATCCCCGCGTACCCGCCGCCGCGTGCGTCCGCAGACGCAATATTACCGCGCAAACGAAAAATATGATATCAATGTAAACTATTCTAAAGAGATTTCTTTTCAATATACTATGAGTCATTCATTTTTACTACAATTTGTACGAAATTTTTATTAAAAACAATATATACTTTACATACCTTAAAGCAGTAAATTCAGTAAATCAGTAAAGGTTTTATTACCTAACACCTAGGGGATTAGTATGCTTTTGTTTACTGCTTTGCTTTAACCCTCTGCTTTACTGCTTTAACTCTCTGCTTTACTGCTTTAACTCATATACATTACTGATACCTTAAAGCAGTAAATCATAAATCCAATAGGCGTTGTTACCAACACCTAGGGGCTTATATGTTTTTGTTTTTACTGCTTTACTGCCTTTAACTTTCTGCTGTAAAACACCTTTTACTTTTCTGCTTTACTGCTTTAACTCCCATATGTTTTACTGTTTAAACTCATATATTTATTAACATTAACATACCTTAAAGCAGTAAATCAGTAAATCCAATAGAGTGTGTTACCTAGGATTAGTATGCTTTGTTTTACTGCTTTACTGCTTTAACTTTCTGCTTTACTGCTTTAACTCTCTGCTTACTGCTTTAACTTTCTGCTTTACTGTTTTAACTCATATATTTATTATCATTATGTTTTCTTTTATATTTTTTATTTTTGTTTTATTACTTTTTATTTATTATTTCTATTTTTATTTTTGTTTTAATACTTTTTTTTTTTTAATTTTTAATGTAAGAATAATAACACACAGAGTTTCGGTTATATAAACATTTTATTTTAATAAAATTGTACGAAATTTTATTAAAAACATATATTTTACTGCTTTACAACTTTAATTAAACTCATTATTCATTATCTACTTGACGGGCATGGATGTGGAGAATTTACGTTTCGAAGTCCGGCTACATGTCTTGTTAGCTGGGCCGACGGTTGTTGTAAAACCTTTCTGATTATTAAATATTTTAAGGAAATGGAGATTTTTGAGCAAACCCCTGTAAAAATAATATCGTGTTATAATTGTATATCAGGAAAAATTAAAGAAATAAAGATGTGATTCAATTGCATTGAAGGCATATGACGATATTAGATCGTTGCGGACAATATACAGAGACACAAATTATTGTATTAGATGATTTAATGCACAAACTGAAGTGGAAAATAGCAGAAGCGTTCACAGTTTATTCTCACCATCTAAATATCTCTGTGTTTTTCATAACGCAGAATATTTTTCATCAAAGCAAGCATATGCGAAGTGTTTCTTTAAACACAGTATTTGCTGTTGTTTGGCCAGAGAAGAGACATGAGTCAAATTAATGTATTGGCAACTCAAATGTTTCCCCTCCAAAGGAAAGAGTTCTTAAAGTATATAAAGAGGTTACTTCGACCCCCCACGGTTATTTGATGTGTGAACTTCACCCAAAAAACACGCACAGAGTGTTGCTCCGTACCAAATATTCTTCCCTATGAGATAGAAACTGTATACATACCTGAATAATGAGTGCTCTAGTTGCAAAGTATTAACCTCTTATAAAAAAATTTAAAAAGCTGAAACCATCTGAAAAACGTAAACTAATTAGTGAGGATGAGAAATTCATCCAGTGTGTATGTGAAGTCTGTTTAAATCTTATAAAAAGGAAATGTTCCTTTAAACAGGCCTCAGAAGGTAAAGCTACGTCGTTATAGAAAACATCATTAAAAAACTCTCCCTTAACATAAAAAAAATCTGAAAAATAAAAGAAGTTACTACAAAAGAGAGGAGGAGGGGTATTCCTACCATTACTCTTCTTCGTTATAGCTCCACTGATGATAACTAAGTGGTTGTCCCTATAATGAAGAAGGTTGCTGTACTTTCCATATAATGAGTATGAGAAAATGAAGTATAATAATACAGCAACTGTACAGAATTCAGTTCCTCAGATTCATCATTTACAACCTCAATATGGCCAGTTATTGCCCGCCACTGCGCCAAAAATCCACAATCACAGTTTCATCATTCACAACTCCCATATACGCAGATATTGCCACACAATGCATTACAACCTCTTTCACATCAGCAACAACAGCTGCACCAACATAATCCTTATATTGTGAACGATTCATTAGCTTTTCAGCAGCCTCTACCTCACAGCTTATATGATCCTAAAGTTGAACAGATAACCAAATACGAGAAAGAAGTGTACAGAATATTAAATTCAGACATTAACATCCATGAGAAACGCATCTTATACCAAGATTCCATACAAAAATTGATAGATCTTAAAGACTTGCACCTACATCCATCCCTACGTATCCCGCTAACCGATAATGTAGATATTCCTAATGAAGTAAAACTTGAAGTGAAAAATGAAGATAAATTTAAAAATATCCTAGAGGAGAGCTTACCTATTAGAGTGCGTAAATCAGGAATAGCTTTATATAATATTTTAAAAGACCAATTAACTTTGAATGAAGCAGGGCAGATCGTAATTGATGATGAAATAGTTAAAGGATCAAATATTGTGGATTTGATAGCTGATCTCTCACGTAACTGGAAGAAAGGCCCTGTAAAAGGATGGAATGATATCAAACAAGAACTTCAGACTATTAATTTTCCCAGAAGTTTAATCTTAAATACAACGCGATTAGCAGACTTAGATAATATCCCCGTTACGCCAAGACCTGATTCAAGTCCATCAAGGCACTTCTTACGCATCAGATAAATTTAAACGTGTTACCAGAGGACGAATAAGAAAAACACCTTATAATAGTCATAGTTGGATTAAATCGTAATTATGCATTTTCATATATATATATATATATATTTATTTAGCTGTAATGTATGTGTATAAATAAATGTTATTTTAAATCTTTTTCTCTTTCTTTATCCCTTGTGACCTAATATCACATTTTTATTATATATATATATATATATATATATATATATATATATATATATATATTTTAAATCCTTTTTCTCTTTCTTATCCCTGTGCATAATACACATTTTTTGTGACACAAATATATATATATATAATAATATATATAATATATATATTATAATATATATATATATATATACTATATATTATATATATATATATATATATATATATAATATATTATAATATATAATAATATATATATAATATATATATATATATATATATAACGCTTACACGTGTTTCAGTAGACAACATGGAGGCGAAGGAGGTAGTTGATAAGTATTGCTTCAATCTGAGGGAGCCAAATAGTTTTGGGGGTTTCACTAGGTTTGCTTTAAGGTATCCTAATATTGAGAAAAAAGAGTTAAAAGCATATTTAGAGGGTGAAGAGGCATTTACTCTACATAAACCTGTAAGAAAAAAAATTTCCTACACGGAAAACCATAGCTCATCACCTCGATAATGTTTGGCAGTTAGATTTAACGGAAATGATTAAATACAGTTCTTATAATGAAGGGTTTCAATATATACTTTTTACAATTGACGTATACTCTAGATACTGTGGTTGAAGCCAATAAAAGATAAAAGATCAGCTACAGTGGCCGATGCTGTACTTGAAATTATAGAGGACGAGCGGAGAACACCTAAATCATTTTGGACAGATTCAGGCATGGAATTCAAGGGGCGAGAGTTTCAGGAGCTGCTCTGGGAGTATGGTATAAGCTATTACAACACATTTTCCGTAAACAAAGCGGCAATAGTTGAAAGAGTCCAACGTACTATTAAAGAACGCATGCATAGGTATTTTACTAAAATGAATACTTTTAAATATATTGATATACTGGACGATCTGGCTTATTCTTATAACAGGTCTTACCATAGAACTATAAAGTCAACTCCTTTAGAAATGTCAAAAACTAGAGGACGTATAGCGCATATGGGTGAAAAAGAAAACAAAATAAAAGATAATTCAGGAATAAAGGTGATACACGATTATGTAAGAGTTTCTCGAACAGAAGAAAGGTTTAGAAAAGGATATGAATCCGGTTGGACTACGGAAGTTTTTAAAGTTCACAATATCCGACCATTCAGTTCGTGATAGTTTAAAGTTATATTATCTGGAAGATTTAAATGGTGAAAAATAAAAGGCGGATTTTTATAAACAGGAAATACAAAAAGTAAGGTTCAATCCTGTAACTCATGAATAAAATTTGAAAAAAATTTAGCTACGAAGGCTAAAGGAAAAAATAAGAGTACTTGTTGAAATGAGGGATATCGGCCAAGTTTTAACTTACTTAATATAAAAGCAGTGAGTTAAAATCATTAATCAGTTGAACATTAATAATCATGGAGAGTGTAGATCACTTTTATATAACTCTGCCTTCTTCAGCCTCCTTGGATTTACATCTGATAAAAAACTCTCGGATTTTACAACTGTGCTAATGAATCCTATACAACTTGAGAGAGAGGCATACGAAGTAGGATTATGTGAAATGATATTAAATACGGACATAGAAAATTTTCCTCACAATCTATTCTGGATGGGGGTGTACAGAAGTGTAGAATGTGTTGAAACTATATTACAAGTGGAAGATACTCGTTATCTGAAAAGGACTACAATGGCCAAAAAGCTAAATACGGCGAAATTTGCTACAAAAGAATACTTCTTTGAAGAATTTACTTTGCGGAGGTCATATTTTAAATCGGTGCCTGCTATTTTTAGTCATTTAAACGTTCTCTTTGATATGAGTATTATGTGTAAGGACTTGGTATACAAAAACTGAAATGCGTACCTATGAAGATAAAGTAATAATATCTTTAAGTTCAAAAGTAAATGTAAAGCCTACGAGACCGCCGCGAACATTTTTTTCTTCGAACGCATCACCATAGGCAGCGTAAAAACATATTCGTTAGGCGTGATGGCGAGTGGTATATACTTTCATGAATCCCTACTTGTTGAGAGGTTATACTATCTGTGGAGAATAACCGCATGACTCCACATGAACAAAAAGATGAAACAGATCGAGTACTGCATTATACATGTACCCCATCCGAGATGGCTCAACCATCCAGGTATGGCGTATGTATATACAAATATAATTGATCAATCAATATGTACGGTAAACTAAAGCTCCTTTATTAAGTAGTAGTATATTTTCCAAAGAGAGTAAAGTTATAACATTCCCTAATGTTCATTATCTACCTCTGAATAGATCAAATTTTGACTCTGTACGCGTGCATATAAAAGATGTAGAAGGAAATCCTTTTCCCTTTACATACGGTGCATTGTTATGCAAAGTTCATATTAGAAAGAAACAGATGCAGTAATTACAGCATAATGGAATATATAAGAGGTGTAGTCAGACATATTTTTCATTCATTAACATACTCTCACAGTGTAAAGATAGTATAAGAAAGACACTCCTGTAATAATGGACGAAGAAAGGGTATTCAGAGGATCAAAAATGCAGAGGGGGTATGGACTTGGTGGATTTTTTGCCAAGCTATGGAGAAGTGCAAGGCCTCTACTCAGGAGAGGGGGGGAATATAAAGGTAAAAAAAAAAAAAAAAAAAAAATAAACGAAGAGGTGGGGAATATATAGGTAAAAAAGCTATAAGAACAGGTTTGCATACTATTCAAGATATTGCTGCAGGAAATAATCCTCGTACAGCACTAAAAAGGCGTATCGCCGATGTTTCAGATGAGATGTTGGATGATGTTAAGCGTAAAATAAGGCGTAAAATGTCAATTCATTGCAGCCAGTAGCTTATCAATAGTTCTCAAGATACAGCTGGTGAACTAGTCTACCATTTGGAAACAGCTGGTGAAGTAGATTATCATTTGGAAACAACTGGTGAGCTAGCCTACCATTTTTCCAATTAAGAGCATGTTGAGCAATTGATGTAACTCCCATCCACGCCTCCTTGATTGTCCTAGAGATGAATCAAACATACTTGATCTTTTTTCTTAACTTCAAATCTTTCTCCATCTATTATTAAACTTTTTCCCGCTCTTGTTTTATCCGATCACCTTTTAATCTCTATATCTTGTTCTGCCTCACCAAGTCTTTAGCAGGAACTACCCCTCCTTCTGGGATTTGAAATCTTTGGCACTTTGGTGCTGCTATCTGATCGGACGTGCTGTCGAACGTATTTGATTTCCTATGGAAATGGAGGAAGGCGTTCCGCGGGGTAGCTTTCTAAATGTATTAGTATTTAATCTCGGATTTAATGACATCGTACCTCTATCCCAGCGACGGTCAATTTTTCTCTCTATGTTGATGACCTTGCGCTATATACAGCCGGTGCCAGGCTGCCTTTTCTCGAACGGCACTTCAACTAGCTATTGAGAATATTTCACAATGGGGTAACTCCCATGGCTTCCATTTCTCTCCCACCAAAACTTCAGTAGTGCTTTTTAAGGAAAAAGGAAATCGAAAAAGCTGCCACCGGTCACTAACCTTATATGGTTTGCGAATTCCCGTTACTTCACAAATCAAATTTCTAGGACTTATTCTAGATGACCACATAACATACGCACCGCATATTAAACTCCTCAAAACGACTTGTCACAGCGTGCTTGACCTGTTACGTCATCTCGCCTCAATCAAAGTCCCTTTTACGTCTCTATATAGCCCTAATCCGATCGAAACTGGACTATGTAGTATATGGTCAGGTCTCCCCAACTCTACTACACCTGTTAGATCACATCCAAAACAAGGCGATCTGTATCTCCACTGGAGCCTTCCGATCGTCCCCCCGGGTGAGCCTTGAAGTTGAATCCAATGTGATGCCACTCTCTCTTCGAAGGGGTTATATCATATGCACAAGTTATCTTCGCTTTCAAACCTCAATACCGTCTGCTCTGACGCCGATATAGCAGGAGATACCTCAGAATCCTATTTACTGACCATTTGCAAACACAGTTCATAACATCCTTAATTTCCTCAACATCCCTTTGCAAAAGGTGTTGCCTTTCTCTTACGACGAAGGGTATACACCTTGGCTATTCCCCGCTCCCACCATTTGCTTGGCCTTGACCCCTTTCTCCAAATCTGGCCACCCTGTTGCCTTGTTAAAGACATTGTTCCTGTCTCATTCCGTAGTTCAAGGTGAATTTACTTCAGTGTTTACTGACGGCTCCCATATCCTCCCCCTCATGCTTCAATTTTTACGGCAGGATTAATGGCTATAATGATTTCCCTTTTTTGAATATTATTCCTTAACCAAGATCACTTTTAAGTCATTTATTCAGATTCGCTTACCGCGCTACAAGCGCTTAAAACCCCTTATTCTAAAAAAGCAATGGTCTCAACTGTACAGCAATTTCTTGGGCTGCTCCACTCCCGTAAGAAACAAAATGTTCTATGTTGGACCCCTCTCATGTAGGGGGAACTGGTAATGAAATCGCTGATAGAGAGGCCAAAATGGCCGCCTCTTCTTTTCGGAGCCGTTACAGGTACCTCCTGGATGCCATTCGACAAGCCCGCCTCTCATCAACTGATTACTATACTGCTCTCCGTCAAGGCTTTCGATCTTATTGGCAAGAGTGCTGGACGTATGATCAGCGGGGAGCGAAACTTAGAAATATAAAGCCGAGCATTGGTGAGTGATCTTCCTCCCACCGACGAAATCGCTTACACGAGGTGATACTTGCACGCCTCCGTATTGGCCAAACCAATATCACTCACAGTCACTATATGTCACGAGACCCTCCCATCTGCAAATTTTGCCGTCGCAATACCCCGCAGTCTGTTCGCCATATCTTCATTGATTGTTCTCAACTGGACCCCATTCACCGTCGTCATTTTCCCACTTGATGGTCCATAACACCTTCTTAAAGATTATCCCATATCTTATCTGAATCTTCCCACTTTAGCAGTAACTCTATTTTCTTGCATCTCGAAGAAGTGAATATTTTTCACAACATATGATTTTATTATGTAATATTAGGACTATTTTTAATGTAAGGATATAATTTTACTTAGTTTTTATTTATTTTTGACTGAATATTCATTTCGTCATTCAAATTTTCTTTGACTAAAATATGTATATGCCAGGACCCATCCATGGAGTTGATTAGTCAGCCCAGTCTGGCCGCTTCTTTGTGAGCTGTGGTAGGTCCTGTACATTGACTCAAAAAAATATAATAATAATAATAATAATATAATAATAATAATAATAATAATAATAATAATAATAATAATAATAATAATAATAATAATAATAATAATAATAATAATAATAATAATAATAATAATAATAATAATAATAATAATAATTTTAATAAATTTTGAAATAATAACTATTAATAAAAGAATGAGATAAATAATTTTAATTATAATAATAATAATAATAATAATAATAATAATAATAATAATAATAATAATAATAATAATAATAATAATAATAATAATAATAATAATATAATTTTTGCTAATTTTGTCATTTAGGTTCAATGTTTTAAATGTCATTGCGGAAATTTTATTAAACCTGTATTATGTTAGCAGCTCAAAGGACACAAAACTGTGTTGCAATTAGTCGTCCCTTTCAGAAATTGTATATTATTATAATAATGTTTATGTTATTACTGTATTTTTAACTGTATAATAAACCTAATAATGTAGCTTAAAAATTATTATTACTAATATTATTATTATTATTATAATTATTATTATTATAAATATTAGTATCAATATTATTATTATTATTATTATAATTATTCTTTATCATAATTATTATTTTAAATTATTATTATTATTAATATTATTTTTATTAAAATTATTATTTTAATTATTATTATTATCAATAGTACTATTATCAATGTTAATTTTAATATAATTATTAATTATTATTATTATAATTATTATTAAAATTATTATTAATTTTATTAATATTATTATTATTATAATTATTATTTTAATTAATAATATTATCAATATTATTTTTATTAAAATTATTATTTTTAATATAA
>JABUQX010069765.1:0-2500 GCA_015478945.1 Trachelipus rathkii | reverse complement strand
AGATTTTTCAAATAGTATGAGAAGAGATGGCAATCCGCAGCCGAAATGAAGTCGAAGCTAATACGACTGGATCAATACCCGCACCGAGCCTGTTGATTTTTCCCAACAAAAAAATATTTTTTAAGGTTGAAAAAATATTAACACAAGAGAAGAGTTAACAAATTTCAAAAATAGTGCCAGAAAGACCAACAAACTTATCTCCGATCCCCGTATCCAGATAAGCCTTATCCCCTTGTATAAATTTCTTTCAAGAGATAATTTTCTTTGATGAATAAATTTATCCAGAAACAAAATGCTGAACCCCAATTTTTCAAAAGAATGGGCAGAAAAGTGTTTCTGACTATGACTCGACATCACCGGGAGTCGAATACGGAGCCGGATAATTTTTTTCAAAAAAAGTTTGTTTTTTTAAAAATTTTACTTGATATAAAAGACATGCCGAACAATTTTCAAATTACGTGCAGAAACCATTAGCCCAGACCTCTAAATATAATCAACATTCTGAATTCTGGGTAATAAATTTCTTCAAAAAATATCTTGTAGGCCCGAAAGAAAATGATTCCCAGAAACCACCAAGACTAAGAGAAAATTGAAACCCAAATTCAAATAAGTACAGAAAAAAGCCATACTAGGTCACTGATCCCCGAGAACCGATCACCAAGCCCGAATCCCGGAAGCGAACCTGGAGCTCCAACCCACCGACCCGCACCACGACATTTTTAAAGAAATATTTATTTTAAGGTGAAAAATTTATTGAAGGAATATGTGCTGAACATTTTCCCCAATAGTGAAGAACCTTTTGAGTATCCGATTTGACCAGATCCCCGAGCACCACACATCGGAGACTGAGTCTTGCTATAAATATTTTTCAAGAAATATTTTTAGTTGAAAAATGTTATTTGCCAGAAAGAACTTGCTTGACATAATTTTCAACATAGTTCCAAAACCTTATCCATGCCCACCACCAAACTGGAAAACACCCAATATTAGCAGCCGAATCCTGTTTAAAATTTTCTTCTATAAGAAATATTTTTTTAAATGAGAAAACTTAATGCGCGGGAAGACGTGACTCCCATTATCACAATAGAGCCCCCCCCAAGAAACCTTAGCTTGATCCGATCCCGGAGTGGAACACTATTTGCGCCAACAGACTACCTGGATATTAATTTTGTTCCTATAAATATTTTTTCGGTGAAAATTTGCAGAAGACGTGCTAAACAATTTTCAAATATCCAGAAAACTATGATCCAGACCCGAGCTGGAGCCGCAGCACAGAGTAAGAAAACGGATACCCGATTCTGGGCCTATAACAATTTCTGCATATCACAACACATACTAAAAATATATTCCGAGAGAAATACCTTACCAATTTACCCATCATACAACATCTCATCATAACATTATAAAGTCCCACGTATTCTTAGCCGGTAACCCGGAGCCTGCAAACAAAATACAAACTATCAATATACCAACCTTCTTTATCTATTGGCTGTTGGCTAAAAAAGAAAAAATATATCATAAGCCCTTGAACTAAAATATACACCACAACTGACAACCATCAAAATAAACCTAAATTAATCAAATCTCCTCCTACTAGACAAATAATAATACACAACACAAATCATAATATGATTTGCCAATCCACTCGACCTCAATAGCACACACGCCGATCTACCACACAATATACTACAAGTTATACACACACCCAAACAACCTAATTCATACTACATAAACGCAAAAACTACAGCTTACTAATACTAAATACTATTCAATAACCTCAACTATACTCCACAAACGGCACAGCACATACCAACATCTAGCTCATATACAACACATGATTAGTCATACTATATACTATCCAGTATTACAGAATTCACTACTTAATAAGTTAAAACTAAATATCATAATACTGAGGCTACATATCCACCTAATCATATACTATACGATCCATCACAACTAATACCCTACCTAACAGCAATAAACCACCTTCCAATTGCTCCACGACATCCCTACGCAAACACGCTACCATTAATAATGAATTGAGTAATTGAAAATAAATATCTATTGACGTCTACCGACCACAAACATCACGCCGCCCCAATTCACAGTTCAATAATGTATTCTTTATTCTTACTGAAATATTCTGAGAAATGCATCCCAGGCAATATATAACGAAGCAAAAGATTAAAAAATAGATTCTGCTTACATTGCAATTCACTTTATTTCCCCATAAAACAAATGTCATATAATGTAAAACTAAAATAAGACCGTTTACACAATACCAAAGCGTCAAACAACATAAAAAAAATTTTAAAATCTTTTCATGTTTAGAAGTATTTATTAATGCTGATTTGATTCATTTAGTCAGGTCAGATTAACAATTTCAGTGCCAAAATCACTGAAATTATCACTTTCTAATTAATCCTCCAACCATTCATTTTGTGCCCCAGTGACGTTACTTAGGGCAAAAACATTGCAATAGATTTAAAAAGAAAATTTT
>JABUQX010069764.1:47500-52217 GCA_015478945.1 Trachelipus rathkii | reverse complement strand
TTTTTTTTTTATGTTTTTGTTGTATTTATTTTTTTGTTTTTTTTATTTTTTTTGATTTTTTTTCTTTTTTTTTTTTTTTATTTTTAGATTTTTTTTTTTTTATTTTTTTTTTTTTATTTTATTTTTATTTTTTTATTTTTTGTTTATAGTTTTTATACTTATTTTATTTTTATTATTTCCTTATATTGAAAAATCAATTTAATTATGATTTTATTTTCGTTTTTTTTTTTTTTATTTTTTTTTTGTTATTTTTGTGTTTTTTTTTTATTTAATTTTTTATTATTATTTTTTTTTTTATTTTTATTTTTTCTTTTTTTTTATAATTTTTTTTGTTGTTTAAATTTTTTATTTTTTGTATCTAAATCTGACTAAAATAGTTATTTCAACACATTTTACAGAGAGAGAGGTTACCGTTTCGTATCTGTAAGGAGTGCGGGTTGTTTTGTTTTTATCGTGATGGATTGTCAATGTACATAGATAGATAATAATTAATAATAAAGAAAATCCGAATTATTTAAAACTTTGAAATAATTTTTAGTTAACATCGAGCGAATAATATAAATGTAAGTGAATAATTGTTTATTTTTAACAATAAAAACTTAGAATGATATTTAATAAAATACATGTTATGTTAGCAGAGAGGAACTTATTTTGTATTTTTATACTTCTTACATGGCTAAAGATGATGTAAACCAGTAAATAGAACAAACGTGGCATAGCTTGATGTAGAGGTGCTAGGGGCTGGGCCTTATGACTTTTATTGATTTTGCGCAATTTAAGTCCAATATATTTTTTATAAATTTCAGAAAATTTTAGTAAAGTTATTTTTAAAATTGATAGTTATAAAATTTATAAACAAAGTATTAACAGTTAATAATAAATTCTTTGTTCAAAGATAATGATTGATTTATTATAGAAGTTTTAAGAAACTTTGAAATTAATTTTAGTTATATTGAATTGAGTAAATATAAATGACGTGTTTAATTAAAAACATAAAATGTTTAATAAATTATACGTTATATGTGTAAGTAAATCTGCATGTGTAAGTAAATCTGTGTGAAAGTAAATCTGGGTGAGTGTAAGTAAATCTGCGTTTGTAAGTAAATCTGTGTGCGTGTATAAGTGTAAATAAGTATCTATGGGTAAATGTAAGTGTCATAGTGATGTGTGTATAAGTGTCATATGATGTGTGTATAAGTCTGTCCATAGTGAATGTTATGTTCTAAATAATATAAACAATAGGGCACGAAGTAATAACAATAAGTTAATAAAAAAAAAAAAAAAAATAATAAAAAATAAAATAATAATAAAAATAATAAAAATAATAAAAATAATAATAATAAAAATAAATAAAAATAATAATAAAATAAAAAGTATTAAAACAAAATAAAAAACATAATGTTAATAAATATATGAGTTAAAACAGTAAAGCAGAAAGTTAAAGCAGTAAAGCAGAAAGTTAAAGCAGTAAAGCAGAAGTTAAAGCAGTAAGCAGAAAGTTAAAGCAGTAAGCAGTAAAACAAAATAATAATCCCCCCTTGGTGTTAGGTTAACACTCTATTGATTTACTGATTTACTGCTTTAAGATATGCATAATGTTAATAAATTATGAGTTAAAGCAGTAAATATATGAGTTAAAGCAGTAAGCAGAAAGTAAAGCAGTTAAAGCAGAAGTTAAAGCAGTAAAGAGAAAGTAAAGCAGTAAAGCAGTAAAAAAAAAAGCTAATACCCCCTTGGTGTTAGGTCACACCTCTATTGCATTTTACTGATTTTACTGCTTGAAGGAGTAAAGTTAATAATAATGAGTTTAAGCAGTAAACTATGAGTTAAGCAGTAAAACATGAGTAAAGCAGTAAAACATGAGTTAAGCAGTAAAAGCAGTAAAACAAAAGCACTAATGCCCCTCGGTGTTAGGTACACCTCTATGATTTACTGCTTTTACGCTTAAACGTATGTATGTAATGTTTTTAGTAAAATTTCGTACAATTGTAGTAAAATAAATGTTTATATATCAGACACTCGGATTTATTTCTTCTTACATACAATTTTAAAATTTATAAATTAAAGTTAAAAGTAAAAAGTATTAAGTACAAATAATGTTAATAAAATGTGTTTAAATATAGTCTGTAATGAGTTACAGTTTTTAGGTTCGCGAAAATGTTTTTTAATAAAAAAGTTTAAGTGCCTAAAATTAGGGTGGGCTAAAATTGACCCATGGAGACCAAAGGTTGGTCGTGTGTTTTACGTGGTATAAGTGGTAAAGTAAGTTTAGTGTTCTTATAGGGTGAGTTGTAAGTTAGTCATAGTGAATGCTGTGTATAGTGTAAAGTGTGTGTGTATTGTGTGTGGTGTGTGTGTGTGTGGGTGTGTGCTGTGTGTGTGTGTTTTGTGACCGCTTGTGTATAAGTGTAATGTAAGTGGTAATCTATTGTAAATGCAAGTGTCATAGTGTATGGTTGTATAAGTGTCATAGTGAATGTGTGTTTTGATAAGCAATGTTGTTATTTTGTTTATAAGTGCATGGGAATGTGATGTTGTGTGTGTGTGTAGTGTGTGTGTGTGTGTGTGGTGCTGTGTGTGTGTGTGTGTGTTGCGTGTGTGTGTGTGTGTGTATAAGTGTCATGTGTGTGGTGTGGTGTGTGTGTGTGTGTGTTGTGTGTGTGTGGATGTGTGTGTGTGTATATGTCCGCGGATGGAATAAGTTAGGAAAATCCATACAGGTTCAGGCAATATGGACCACATGACCTATGTTAGGCCACAGATACCTACCAAGGCTAAGGCACGATTACCTGTGATGAGCTCAAAGAGCGACGACGGGGTTTGATGCTAGGTGCAGTGTAGGATAGGTGTAGGGCTAGGTGGCGGTGTATGCCAAGAGTAAGGTGTAGGCCAGGTTAGGTTAGGTTAGGTTAGGTTAGGTTATACTGTTAGGTAGGTAGTTAGGTGCAGGTTAGGTTATGTGGTAGCACCTGGGTATAGGGTTAATCCGGCCAAGTCAAGGCCCCGCCCCGAAATATCATGTCAAACAAGGTAACGTAGATATTATATATATATATAGTATATATATATTATATATAACTATATATATTATATATATATATAATGTATATTATATATATATAATATTAATATATATATTATATGATATATATATATATATATATATATATATATATATATATTTATATATATATATTATATATATATAATATATAATATACTATAATATATCTCTCATCTCCTCTCTACTCTCTCTCTCTCTCTCTCTCTCCTCTCTCCTTCTCCTCTCTTCTCCTCTCCTCTCTCCTCTCTCTCTCCTCTGATTATGGATTTGACTGACTCTGTGGGAACAGTAAAAAGAAGACAACGTGTTACCTTATCAACAGCGGCACGTAATACCAAAAAATAAAATTAAAAAAATAAAATAGTAAAAATAATTCGGTTACGCAAATAAATTAAAATACAATTTAAAATAATAAAAATAAATTTTAAAATAATTCAATAAAAAATTGAATAAGATATCAAATAAAAGTGATAAAATTTTTGGAAATAAAATGAATTAAACAACGACAGCATGGTCTTCACGTGTGCTTTTACGCGCCGGTTCGAGAAGCCTCCGATTCAAACGATAGAACAGCACGGATTTTTTCCGTCGTTTCACGTCGGCGATTTCAACTACGAGAGACCTTTATAACAGAAAATAAAATAAATAATAAAAAATAGAAAAATATAATTAATTAACATAATTAAAAATCCAATAAAATCAATTAATTAAAATTCAAATAAAATGATTCAAGTAAAAAAAATTTCAGTGTCTCAAACACGTCTAAAGTGTAAATGCTTCGAAATGTTCCGCAAACGAAACTCTCTCTCTCTCTCTCTCCCTCTCTCTCTCCTTTCTCTC
Organism: Trachelipus rathkii; assembly: GCA_015478945.1. NCBI lineage: Eukaryota > Metazoa > Arthropoda > Malacostraca > Isopoda > Trachelipodidae > Trachelipus > Trachelipus rathkii. The sequence continues at coordinate 48,313 of JABUQX010069764.1, read as the reverse complement.
TCTCTCCTCTCTCTCTCTCTGCTCTCTCTCTCTCTACGATGCTCTTCTACTCTCTCTCTCTCGTATATATATATAATATAATATATATATATATATATATATATATATATATATATATATAGATTATATATAATATATATATATAGATAATATATATATAATATATATATATATATTATATTATTATATATATATAATATATATATATTATAATATATTATAATATATATAATATATATAATATGTGCAGTAACGATCAAATAAATTGTAATATGTATCCGATACAAATATAATATTTACATATTCTTGATAGATATTAAATAAAATTTTTTATTTTATTTGAAAAAGGTAGAATTAAAATTATTTTTGGTATAATTATAGAAGGCGTCAATCTCACGACGAAACGGCAGTTTAACTAAGAGTGAATATTCATGGTATTTAACAGAAGCATGAAGTTTTTGAAAAAACTTGAAGTTTCTATTATAGGTAAGAGGTTTTTTCTCTTAACCTAATTATTTAGAATACCATTTTTGCCAACGGTGAGGTGGAAGCCCTAGTGCTAGGGCAAATAAAAGACTAAAAGTTTAGTCACCAGGCTGGCCACCTTGTGATTAAATCTTTTAGTTTTTAAACATTGTTTAAGCACAGATGAAAATTCGTGAGTAGCGACCACGTGGGTGCGGGTGTGCGTGTGTGTAGGTATACTATATATATATAATATATATATATATTATATAATATATATAGATATATATATATATAATAATATAATATATATATATATTATGATATATATAATTATATATATTATTA
>JABUQX010069764.1:35000-42500 GCA_015478945.1 Trachelipus rathkii | reverse complement strand
ATACCTGGTGACACCCTGCTTTCCTTTCATTCCATAACCCAATACGTAAGATCTATTCATCCTAACACTTATATAAACCTCACCACTACGTAATCGAGTCTTTTCACCTCCTGTCTCTGACGCAATACACATGGATCGTTCGCGTCATAATACACAATTAAAAATATTTGTCAACCCACATTCAACAATTCTTCTCTTTCCCAAGACTCTCTTCACTCTCATTTACCATAATTACCAAACGACTCTATATTAATAATATTTAAATCGAAAAATTTTCACACTTAACGACACTAGAGCAGTATAATATAAATAAACAACTCACCTGCGTCAAAATCAACATTTTACCAAGTCTATAAAATACACATAATCCGTTCTCCGCACTCCAGATTCTATTCTACAGACCATTCTTACAATACAACTTTCACATAAATATTCTCCATAAGATAAAACTCCTACAATTATTCACCTAATAAGACTAATAAACAAGAAAAGAGATTTTATTAATCTCGTTAGTTCTTAAAATTGACGTCCTTTTAATGACACATTTCAATATTTGCTTTATATTACCACCATTAGACTCCTCGCATAATCACATAGTATCATTATTAAGCCAATGTCGAATAATAGAAAAACTTATTCAAACGTTCTAAATTAAATACCTCTATATTTTAACCATAATTTCCACAAAAGGCATCTTTCTCTACGACAACTCTCTTATAGTGATGAAGTTGAGCAAGTATTATGACCGGTACAATCGTTCTCCCATACATTTTACTACTACACTATTTTGGACACAGTATCTTCTTAACACCAGAGAATCATATAGAACATTATTGCTTAGTGCTTCTCAAGCCTCTCTTACACCAATAATGTCTTTTGATTTTAATCAAATGCACAAGAATAGAGTCCATGCAGTTGTTACTGAGCCATCATGATATAATTTTAACATAATAACAGCATGCACCTAGAAATGAATCCTTATATAGCCTTTAGGTGTTCTTAATATAATATATCATGCTTATATTATTTATTGCATGACCACAACACTTTCCCACAGGTTTTGTCTACTTTACCCTACTCCACCAAATATTCTCTCACAAACTAGTTACAATATATCTGTATCATCCACTACCTCAATGCTCTGTTATATCCTTACAAAAATTCCAACCAACCATAACTCACACAACACGTAAACTCCTAACACCAATTCTACTGGCGTTTTTAACCCCTTATCTATACATCCCTTTTTAATACGACACCTTCACTCAAATCTTACTTTAACTGTTAAATACATCTCCGTGCACTTATACACCTGCGCGTGCTACATTTTTCCTTACCATACACTCCTCTCGTACCAGTATCAGCGTGTATACTCCTATTTTCTCTGGGTTATATACTATTTAAAGAAAGAAATCTGTGAAGTTCAACGGGTCATTTTTAAGCATTGATCACCAAATCTAAAATCAATTTCTATCTTGTCCGGGTCCTAAACATAAGTATCATCATACCCCTATATCTAAATTCCTTCTAAATAATCCACATAGCACAATGTTATTGTTTTCCTTATGTCAACTTATGCTCCTAATCTTATAAAAAAGTTGTCTTTTATTAATTGAGTATTTCCCTTCTCACCAGACAAACATCTCTAATATTGAAATTTTTACTCCTGCCATTTCTCTCTCGAGTACTTCAATACATATTTCTATAGCCCTCTCACTCTTGTTATTGACTCCCACATCCCTCGTGTTCTATACATATACAACATAGCTTGAATCATATCTATCACACTACCTATCGCTGCTCTCCTGTCTCTCTAACATTATACCTATATGTCCCAACTTCCCTCATTTTCTTACCAACTAGTTTTTTTAGCACCCTTCTTTATAATGCTTTTATACATTTCTTTACCAATGCGTATAATGAGTCATACATTGTAACTCTTTATTCTAAGTACCTCCGTAATTCTAACCACACATACGATTTCAATCTAGCCGAGATTTTCATGCATTTTATATATTAATGAATGCCCTGTTTCATGAACTATCTGCTAATAGAACAATCCTTGTCCAAGAGATCTTAGTATAATGTGCTCATTGTTAAATAATACGTTATAGTTTCTATTTATAGCTTAATTTTACCAGTGTTCGTCAAACTTATCGGTATATCTCGTTCTGACGTTTGTGTTTTATCTAACGATATCATCCACTCGAATATCCCTCTCCCCTTCTTTTACTCTCCATTTAAACTCCTCCGCCTCCCCTCTTTCCTTTCATAGCGATAACCCAGCTCTTCAATCCTATTGCTAAGAAGAGTCACTCAATGTTAATTAACTCACACACGCAATTAAGGACCTACTTACTGTGCTTACAAACACACTCTATGTCTATTTTCTATAATATTCTCACCTATCCACATATATCGTGAGGATTAGAACTCCATTAGATATACGATAACCTCAGCAAATTTTGTGCCTTTGAGTATGACCGTTACCCTATAACATTCAAAATCCTTATTTTAGTTCAAATCTCATAAGATAATGGTAGATTCTTTTACGGTGCTTATATTAAGCATTGCGAAATATAAATATTGGTATTTCACTGAAATGCTACATATCTCACACACAAAAAGCTACAAAATAACGAAGAAATACGTACACTTGCTCTAGGTGTCCTCCAATGATTCATTGTTGAACGTCTCTCTCAAAAATTGAAAATTTCGATACTATCTCTATAATAACTCTACTCATTCTATCACTTCTCTCTAATCCATAATCTAGTCACGTTATGTAATAGTAACCTCTGTTTGTACATTCAAACAAATTTTAACTTCTAAAATTTCAAACAAACGCGCTAACTTCTTCTAATCCTCCTCCACCCCCACCTCTTTCTCCATCAATTCCATAAATATCCTAAAGTTCTTATTTACGAATTTAGATACACTCTTAAAACTGAGCGATAAGTTCCTTTCTGTTTTGCTGAGTGAAATTTATAATCATAGCGATTGGAGATATCTTAATATTTATTTCGCGGTCACATATCTTCACTAATATAAGCACAACAACAATAATCGAGCATGTAATTTATAATTAACTCTTTTAATATCTTGTTAAATCACTAGGAGCGAGTCCATTTTGCAAAGTACACCAAATCACATATTTAGTCTTCCATCTCGATATATGCTCTCACCTATACTCTTCAATCACAAACACAAGGTATAACAATCAGAAACACTAATTACTCTTACATTAGTTTAGCCGTGTTCTCTAAATTTCCACCTGTCCTTATCTAAACACATCACACTTATCATTCTCACCACTCGATCTTTATGCCCTAATATATAATAAATACTAATCTTACCTTTATCTCACGCTTTCGAAAGGCTCTAGTCTATTTTATATCCATAACTATATCAATATATCTCTATCTATACAATCCCAACATTTAATCGTGGCACACCGTATAATTCTTAAAAAGTGTTCCTGAAAATTACTATCTTTAATTTGCTAATCCTCCTGAGCACGATTTATACAACAGTTTCACACGATAGTTCTTAAAGTTACCTCCGCTTTCCAGAAACGTGACGCTTCTGCGAGAGTTTTCTCGACAAATCCAGTTTCATATACAGGTTATGAAGATGAGTGTATCCTTTGCTAATCCCGTAAATTCTCACAATAGATCCTGCACGTATCCGCTTAAGTTCCGAACAGGACCTTGGTGTCTCCCGGTTAGTTGGTGCAAGCGCAAGGATGTGCAAAAGGAGTAAGAATTAAACTTTACCCTCATCAAGGAAAAAAATTATAACATTTGAGAAAAGAAAATTCTTAATTATTAAAAATTAAATTTATTGGGGCTTAAATTGACGTTTTTTATAATAAATTCAAATATATTTGTTTATTTTATAATTAACCAACTAAATATTAATTTCATAGTTTGTTGAAACCTTGTTTATTTAATTAAAATAAAGTTAAATCTTACTAAAATTACGGCTAAATTTTAATCAATATAAATATAAATTACCCTTACAGAGGAAAAAAATTATAACACAGAACTTAACTAAAATGTCTTAACTTTTATTATAAGAAGTTCAAACATTTTGATGTAAATTAATTATATATTGGTTTAAATATCTTTTAAAATTTTAAGGAGTACCTCCTTAATTTAACTGTGTATGATGTTCTTGAAAAGAAATTGTCCCTTAAATCTCCTTTTTTCTTTTCCAATTTCTGAGCAATGGAACAATATAAATTTGAACATTAAAAATTAAAACCAACTACTTAGTAAGTTCAATTGAAATGTAAATACTTTCATAAATAGCAGAAATTTATAAATTTCTTAATTGCTCCTGAAAGTCCAAGAAGAATTTGCTTTTGTCAAGCGACAAATATTTGATACTTGTTTTTCCAAATATAATTCATTAATTATGTACAATTCTTGACAAGGATAAAAAATAATTAACTTCTAAAATTACAGCTTTTCTTAAATTTTTCAACCATACTAATTAATAACAAATAATAAAGAACTCTTATAAGTACGATATTTCCTAAATTTCCCATAAAAATAATTGAACATAAATTAATATTTGGTAAATCTTAAAATTGAGTTATTAATACGTAATATTTTTTAAGAGTTTGAAAATAAATATATAATTGTCAATGTAGCATTGAAATGCAATGTATTCGAACACACAGCTATATAGAACAGGTGCGAAAAGTTCCTCTCACAATGATAATTATAGTTGTTATCTTAAATGACGTTGTTGATGACCATAGGGCCAATACTGACCCCCAACACGTGAGTATTTTGTTGTATTTGGGTTAAGTATTACCAATAAGTTTCAGTGATTAAATGTGTTTTAAACATCTTGTCTCCTATTTATGTATAACAAAAATCCCTTTCTCTGAAGCGTTCTAATAATTTATCTATTCTAATTATTATAACTCAAAAATTTTTCACATTTTACATTTTAATTTCTCCCACGACACTATATCTCTAATAATGTTAAAGTTAAACATGATTTTTCCTTTATCAAAAATTTCAAAATTTTGAAATATGTACGTAAATCTCGAATAAAAATTACTAAGTGCAGTTTTAATCTCAAATGGAATCAAGCGAGCCAAACCTATCATCTCAACCAGTACCCTATATGCTAACAACTTAGTTCACACAACCGCTACTACATTTGAACCAAATGAACACTCTCCAATATTCCCATATATAGTTCAAAAAAATATAAATAAATAAATAAATAAAACACTAAAGTAATATAAACGTGAATATATTAAAATCTTCCTCGTGTAAGATGCTTATGCGAGCGTATTTGGGAAATTCACATAAAAATTGTAACTTCAAGTCCGAACTATATCGAGTATAATGGATCACACAAACCCTATAAACTTGAGAGAGTTAGAGTAAGAGATTTAACTGGCCTTTGGAATGAGATTGACCGCTTTCTCTGTCCTTAATTTGATGTTCTCCACAAGGTGCTCTACCGAAAGATTTTTTATAGACACATCTTTAAAATAATGCTCTCTCTATATACATCTCTCAAGCTTTGTTCCTACCATTTAGTTTCTCATCTCTTTGTGTTTTAAGAAACATCCACCTCTCTTTATGCTAATGTGACAATTCATCACCTCTCCTCTTGTTCTTTGATCTAAACTCAGATTTTTAGCAACAACAAACAACAAAAACAAAACCTACTCTGTTCCTTCCTACTGTCTCAATCTTCAATTTTCAGATTAAGGTTTACGGTAGTTGTGCATACTTGCCCAACGACTTTGTCCTCTTGTTTCAACTTTAGTATCTTCTGAAGTTTCCACCTTGTGTCTCAGTCTCCCTGACCAATCTTTGACAAAATTCTTTCGTTTCCTAAATTTATCTTCAAACTCTACGGACTATCCTAAATTTTTCGACTAAACTTCAAAAGAGAGAACATTCTTTTTCCTTCCTCTGAAATCATCATTTTGTGTAATTTCAATGTTAATCACCACCAATGACTTTCTTCTAGTTCTCAAGAAACAGTCGGTAACCTTGCATTCAGTTCCTCTATCCAGAATGACATTGAGCATATGGTGCAGTACTCTACCAGTATCTCTTATCGTCTTGGAGATGAGCCAAATCATTCTTGACCTTTTATTAATTTTTAATTCTTCTCCTAAAACTGTCAAACTCTTTCCCCCTATGGATTTTAGTAACCACCTTCTATCCCCTTTTATATTTTCAAGTCTTTTGCAAGAAAGACCCTTACCTACGTGTACTTTTTTTTGGGGGCACTTCAGTGCCGCAAATTAGTCATAGTTACAGTCGCTTTTCTTTGATTTTCCTAGGCATGATTATTTTTGCTTAGATGGGAGGGGTCCAACCAAGTGCACAGTGAGTACAGAGAGCATAGCCGAGATGATCCTTTCTGGCATGGAAGCTAACATTCAATATTCTTTCATTCAACTAAACCTTGGTTTAACTCTGTTTGCTCTCAAAATATTTGTTACAGGGAGGCTGCTTCAGAAAATAGAGTCGTCATCAAACTTTAGAAACTTATGTAACTTATATTTCATCCTGGAATAGGTGCAAATTCTATTCTCCGTGACACTAAAAAGTCTTTCCTCCATTGAAACTGCAAAAAAATTTCTGGTTCCTCTACCTAACTTCTCTCCGGCATTTTAAAAAAAATTACAAGAGTTACTTTGCTTCTTCCTATTTTCCTCCTCTAGCAACTTCCGATGTCTCAATTGCAGTTTTTCCTTCTGCTAATGCTGAATTCTCCTGTCAAAACCTTTGCCTCTAATTCCATAGACGATTCCGGTTTTACTCCTCCTTCTCCACCTCCTCCAACTCTTTTATGCTTAGCATTGTAATTCCTTCTAATGATCTTATTACTGTCCTCTCTAAGCTTAATACTAAGAAGGTGTAGGGTTCTAATGGCATTCTTCCTGTGGTTCTCAAAACTGGTGCTTCTGAGCTTGCACCCTCTTTGGTAAACTATTTTGTCTTTGTCTTTCCACTTCAACCATCCTTTCCTCCTGGAAACGCCCGCTCTTTCAACCTTTGTAGAAAATGGTGACCAGTCTAAACCTTCCAACCATCGTCTTATCGCTTTAACCACCAGTCTAAAAACTTTTAAGTTTTCGAATTTTTCTTTAACTGGAAGATTTGGAAACATCTCAATTGTTCTAATCTTATCCCAGATTTCCAGGAACGCTTTACAGGTGATCTTCTTTCTCTTCTCTCTGTCTCCTGGTCTTCTACTCTTCAGCATTTCTGTGAATCATTTGCTGTGGAGCTAGATGCTGTGGAGCTGGCTGCTGTGGAGCTAGATGCTGTGGAGCTAGATGCTGTGGAGCTAGATGCTGTGGAGCTAGATGCTGTGGAGCTAGATGCTGTGGAGCTAGATGCTGTGGAGCTAGATGCTGTGGAGCTAGATGCTGTGGAGCTAGATGCTGTGGAGCTAGATGCTGTGGAGCTAGATGCTGTGGAGCTAGATGCTGTGGAGCTAGATGCTGTG
>JABUQX010069764.1:0-25000 GCA_015478945.1 Trachelipus rathkii | reverse complement strand
TATCATACTCAGTTTAACATATATATATACGCCAATATATATACTACTATCTTTATATAACTATTTCAACTCAATTTATCATTTCAGTCACGACTCTTAAGTTTGATGTGACTGAAAGAGGCAATCACAAATATTGCGAAAAAAAAAATACTTACGTACGTAAGAATATAGAACAAATAAAAAATCAGTTGAGCGACAAAGTCACGATCTAAGGGGGTTAGGGTTCGATCTTTCATCAGGATCCTGGGTAGAAATTACCTAAATTAAAAGAAAGAGCCAAAAAAAAAAAAAAAAAGTCGATTTTTTTTTTTGTGTTTTAGCGAGGAGACTGAGTAAATAAAATCAGCCTTAAATAAAGTGATTTGGAGAAGGAGCCGGAGCCGGAGTCGAAAATTTTTTAAAATTGTGGAGGCGGAGGAGGAGTTGTGGACCCGGAGTCGAAGTTGTAAGGACGGAGTCAGACCCAGCAAAGAAAATGAAAAATCTCAGCTCTGCATGTTCATAACAATACAATTTCATAACATAATACAATTTCATAACATAATACAATTTCATAACATAATACAATTTCATAACATAATACAATTTCATAACATAATACAATTTCATAACATAATACAATTTCATAACATAATACAATTTCATAACATAATACAATTTCATAACATAATACAATTTCATAACATAATACAATTTCATAACATAATACAATTTCATAACATAATACAATTTCATAACATAATACAATTTCATAACATAATACAATTTCATAACATAATACAATTTCTTTTACAAGGTTCACACTTCACGGGTGCTGCCCTATTCTAGGAGGGAAATGACTCTAGGTAATTACTACCTAGGATCCGGGCAAGGGATCAAACCCTAGTCCCTTGCTTTGCAAATCTCTAGCTCTAAAATTTACGTCACGGTAATGGCAATGTAACGTATTTAATTGTAAAAAAATACTCTTAAAATCTTTCAATTTTATGGATTGACTATTTTCATATATATTTTTAGGACTTTTAGTACAATTTAGTACTTTTAGTACAATTTAATACTTTCAATACAATTTAATACTTTTAATATAATTTTAGTACCTTTAGTAAAATTTAGTTATCTTAGTACAATTTAGTACTTTTAGTCTATTAGTGCAATTTAGCACTTTTAGTACAATTTTAGTATAATTTAATACATTTAGTAACTCTAGTACAATTTTGTACTTTATGTACAATTTTCAGTATACATTGTCATGCAATTTGACAATTTCATCAGTTTTTAGTGAAATTTAGCACAGTATATTTTTAGTACTTATGATACAATTTATTTAGTACATTTGGTACAGTTTTGTACTTTTAGTGCAATTTAGTGCTTTTAATAATTTTAGTACAATTTAGTACAATTTTAGTCCTTTTAGTACAATTTTGTACTTTCAGTGCTTTTAGTACAATTTAGCACTTTTAGTACAATTTCAGTACTTTTAGTACAATTTTATTACAGAAAAACACTATTAGTAGATTTATTACCTTTTTCTCATTTGAAACTAATTTTATCATTGAGCTTGTGTTTGTTTCCCCATATATTGAAGATAGGTACTGCTCTAAGTTTTAAACACTGAAATAATTATGCTTTAAATTTTTTACTTCTAAAATAGGCAAGTCTTCATCCCCTTCTTTGCATTTATGTTTCAAACTTGCAATTATTGCTTTAATCTTATATATATATATATATACTTAACATATATATATATATATATATATATATATATATATATATATAACTTAGCGATATATATATAGATATAACGTATGAACGTTGAAATATAATATTATATTCATATAACTATATACTTATATATATATATATATATATATATAAACGAATATTCGATATCGGGATTCAGTTGTCTGTGAAGAAGAATGGCCGAAGTCAAATTTTTTTTGACAATTTACGTTTTCGAACAGGAAATTTGCAGCAGCGCGCGTGACGATAAAGTTCGATTTTTTTCTACATTATATAGGACCTGGGTTGAACATTACAACATATTTTAGTTCTAGTTTGTTTATTGAAACAATGGAGGGGATTGAAATAGGCTGATTAAAATTTTTGAGGTGGATGTATATATATAACCTTATATGATAATTCAGCTATATATGCTGATCTCTAGCATATCTCTCTCATATATATATACTGTAGCCAGCCATGTATATACTTAACCAGCAGCAACAACAACGCCCGCCTTAGCAGCAACATATCGCTGCCATGCTGCTGCTGCTGCTATATATATAAGGTATTTTGGTTAGGTTAAGTTACGTTAGGTTTACATAGATTTAAATAAATAATTAGGACTTGTTTTTTAATATCTTTATAGATGTGAAGCTCTTTTATTAAAATAAGTTTTCTTTTATATATGTATATCATATTGTATGTCTGCATATATATATATATATACTTAGTATACTAATAATAATATATCGTGCATCTTTAACTAATAACTAACTTCATATATATATATATGGCATATATATATGATTCATATATCTATATATATAAACCTTGCCCAATATATCAGTAACTGCTGCTAACTATCTTGTTGTACTAACTACATTTTTCTCTCTCTCTCTCTGTTTCTATATAATATATAATATATTTATATATATATATATATATGTATATGTAACCAAATAATATAATAATAAATAATATATATATAGATTTATATTATATAAGTTGCTTAATTGAATTTTCCATTAGAAACAATATAAGTATAGATATGTTTCACATATGTATATATATATATATGTGTGGGTGTGTGTGTGTGTGTATGTGTGTGTCTGTGTGTGTGTCTGCGTGTATGTGAGTGAACAAGATAATGAAGTATCATAAAGGGTGTTTTATCTACTTCCCCTTTTCAAATATCTTCTTATAAAATGTAATTTTTCGACAAGAGAAATTAAAAATACAATAAAATATTTAAATCGCAGGAGCTTTTGCATAAAAAGTCAATTAATGATGAAAAGTCTTAAATATAGGATATAGACTTTTCTGGATATGAGCTGTGCAATTTCTCAAATCTGGATTTAAGAAATTCTTTTTCGGATTGAAAAGAAATTCTGTAGTAAAAACATATGAATAAAACCTATGTAATTAACAATTCAAATTTGGTGAAATTATTGAATTTTATTTATCTTTCTTTTTAAAATAAGACAGTTATTAATGTGCAAAAATTTTGCAGGTATAATGGATTATCCTCCTTTATCTCATTCACAATAATTAAGCCCGGATTATGAAGCGTCCACAAGAAAACAACATTGAAACAAGTTCCTTTGGTATGATTCTGTTTATCGACATTATTCGGTCGACTGATGGGCGTTTAAGATGTAAATATTTGGCTGTGAATTAATTGTGGCTCTTCTGGATGAACTCTTACAGTACACTTGATTCCAGCTTTACTTTCTTTACCTGCAATTTATTATATTAATTTCTAATCCGAATGGTTTTAATGTATGTGTAATCAAAAACGTTACATATGAAAAGATTTTATATTAATTTTGGTTTTCATATCCACATTCAATAATATATTTGCATTATAATCTTATATATATCAATATATATATAAGTATATATTTATTTATATATATATATGTATATTTCTATTTCGTATTTTCTATATATATATATATATATATATAACTTATATATACTCTTCTTTCTAACTATCATATAACTATAACATATATATATATATATAACTTAATAATATATATATATATGCTGCTAATATAACTATATATTATAGTTATATACTACATATTACTATGATACCATCAGGATATTTTAATCTATGGAAGTTATTTTTAATAGTTTTTTATTTGTACTTTTTAAAAATTTTGTAAAATATGTCGGTAATGAACAATTGTAAAAGTTAATTACAATGATAGAAGGAGCGGTACTTTTTATTAAACCGGGGCAATAAAAAATTTAAGCATAGTAAAGTTGGTAAAACTGACAAATGCATGTTATGATTCTAAATTTATGAGAGAACTGAAAGACACAAATCTTTATGAGGTGGCAGTTCAAATATAATTCAATTATCATAGGTATATATATATATATATATATATTGGGGGGCTTTACACCTAAGCTTATAAAATGAGTAAGTTTAGGCAATTTATTTCAGTTTAAATTTGATTTCTGTACGTAGTTTGTAGAATGAATATACACACCATGACACTGTTTTTCTTTATAATTAAAAAAAATACCATAAATTAGGATACACGATTGCCATGTGGTTTGACAGACTCCCTTACAACGGACTTCCGACTTTTTCGGTATAAATAGAATTCTTTTTTCGTCCACAAAAAGCAATGAAGAACGCGATCTTAGGGTAGATATATAGTTCTGGGAATGGCATTGTACCAACCATTCCAGGATAGGTTGGACATTACTTCTTGTTTAATAAGGACAGGATATTAGATATATTGATAGGCTAAGTTAGGCTAATTTAGATTAGGTTAACTTTTGTTAGGCATAGTTAAATTGGTATCTGTTGATAAGTTACCTTGCTATCAAGCGTGTTGTTCAAATAATTATAAGAATTATGATGATGTTAAGAGTATAAGGTGTGGTTGTGTTCATCCAGGCTGTCTGCCAAATTGGTTCTTTGGAAGCGCAGATAATAACGTTATGCATGCTCATATGCGATATAATACTAACTTAACTGCTGTATATAACATAGCAATGACTTTGTGTTTGTTGCTATAACAACTGCTAATATATATAGCAGCCTTCAGCAGCCAGCCAGCCTTGTAGCAACAGCATATGTATTGTGTTGACAGCAGCCAGCCTTGCATATATGCCAACCCAATAATGCTCTGTATAACCAACTATATGTATATATATATAATTAATTCGTTTTAATAATTCTTTTAAACGTAAATGTTTACTTCTTCAAGCATAATGAAGTTATTGAATATGAATTGAAATTGCTCTATTTATTTCATGCTTATCATTTTTTTCCTTATTCACAAATTTTAAAAGCACTCTTTACCATTTTAATTAACTTTTTATTACCGATATATTAAACATGTTGGAAGAATTACTGTATTAGTGTGGATTGTTATAATAACATGTGTGTCTCAACCTTATGTTCATATATATTGTGACTCAATATATCTTATCTCATGCATGTAGCTTGCCTTCTTCAACCTTTTGTATATTTAGCTAGCTTCTTCCTTCTATCAGCCAGCAACCGTAATATATATGATAACAACAGCGCCAGCCACATATGTAGTAATGTAAGAGACATCATGATTGCATATGTATATATGTAACAACAACCAGCAACCCTTGGCATGTATATATATATAACATATAATATATGTACCATGTAATAGCGCCATGGCAACAACAGCAACCAGTATGTATAGCATAATATTCGATACTGTATATTTGTATAACCAACAATAACGATAACTTTATATATTGATATGGTTCGTAATGGAAGATGGATGACTGGAACACCTCTGAATCCCATAGAAATTATAGGTTAGACATCATTGTTCAACATTTTGGTTCAAATTTTTCATGTCTGGGAACTGAAAAAAAAATTATATAAATCTCTACTGATTTTAGTAAAGGTGAAGCAGTTAAAGTTTAAATTTACTTTCCTTTTATAATTAATAGTTTAATATATATATATATATATATATATATATATATATATATATATATATATATGACCGTAATAATTTATAAATTTATGTCTATAACATACCTATTTTAAATAATTTGCTTTGTATATATCTTTCTTTGCTATATATATATATATATATATATATATATATAGGCCCTGTTTTGAAGGACTCCCGTCAGTTTTGATTTTTTAACATATTGTACTAGTATATATCGTACTAACATGTGGAAGATATGAGTTCAGTGGTGATGGACGTGATTCAAAAGTTCAAAAAATATTTTAATAATTATTTAAAAATCACTATATCAATAAAATTTTTAAAAATGAAATATCTCAAAAAGAAGTACTCGAATTTTAGAAATGGCACTTATATATTTGAAATGAGTTTAAAAAACAATGCAAAGATTTAAAAAGCAAAAAAAGAAAAAAAAAAAAATATTTTTTCGTAAATGAAATATCTCGGAAAGTACGACATTAAAAAAAAAAAAATAATTACATATTTGGAATCAGCGTGTAAAGCTTATTACAAAAAGTAAAAAGAAAAAATAATAATAAAAAAATTAAAAAAAAAAAAAATTTAGGGGGACTCGGAATGGAGAACTTAATACGGACAGAGGGGGACGTTGCATACCCGTAGAGGGGCGGAGGAACCCGGCGCCCAGAGAAACGCAAAGAGCAGGGGTTCCAGGGCGCTGTCTCCCGGAGGGAGAGAGATTACCCTGTCGTTCCCAGGCTTCGAAGATAGGACATCTGATCTTGCGGTTTACCGCGGGTATTCTTTGGTTAAAAAAAAAAAAAAAAAAAATTAAAACTGACGGAATCAGTAATGAGTTCTCTTATATTTTTGAGATCATGTTTTCACTTACCAAATTAGTTTATTGGGATCATACTAGAAATAAAAAAAAGAATCAAAACTGACGGAGTCGTAAAATATAACAGGTCCTATATATATATATATATATATCGTATGCTCAACCAGCAACCAGCGCCTTGCTTAGCAGCAACCAACCACGTGTATATAGCAGCCTTAGTATATAACTGCTTTACCAACTGCTGCTAACCATGACATGTTTGTGATCTTCTCTCTGTTTGTTTTATGTTTTTGTGATCTTGACTAACCAGAGAGAGAGAGGCAGGAGGAGAGAGATGACCCCTTCCAAGAAAAAAGCGATCAAGAGGCGATAACAAATATTTTGTACGATTTTGGTGCTTTATTAAACTTTATCAGTTTAATAATATTTTTAAGGGGCATAATTCAGAAAAGGGCCAGGAGGATATCTCAAAAATATATGACCACTACAAAGAGAAAACCAGATATGTTATTAGAATGACAGCGTATAAGACTTATTGCCGGAATGTAAGAAAACTCGAAAAGTACGACGCACAGAAAAACAAATTACATATTGGAATCGGCGTGTAGTTGTGAAGATGGTTTAAATACCCTCATCAATCATCGACTCGATGCTAAAAATTGAAGTTCAAGGAAATATATTTCCGACGTCATGGCGGCTTTTCCCGCCAGATCGAGCCTCGTGAGCTGAGCCTACGGGCCCGCACCTTTCGGGGTGATCCTCGCCGGATTCACACCCTTTCAAAGGGAGCGCATCCCCCTGGGTTTCTCTTGGAAGGTAATGTGTTGCGCTTTCGATACTCTTGGTTAATGAAAACTGTTTATTCGTAAGTTAGGTACGTTATGTTAAATATTACTGTGACCATGTGAAAATAACTTAGATTGTTAAATGATGAGTTTTGATATAGGGATATTACTACTGTTAACTGACGATGTGTGTCTTGAAACAGTGGTCTAGGTTAAGTTTTTATTTAGTGTGTTAGGTTTGGCCTAAATTTTGCTAATGTCTACGATTATTATACATTAGGTCAAAATAATGTTGCATACTCGAAACGGTGGACACTGATGAATGATGTCAACTCATAGTTCAAGATGTTGGGGTCTCTTTGATAGATTGGTCACTTTGTTAAGGGTTTTGTTAGATAATACAGCAGCTTTACCTGTGTGTGTGTGAATATACGCAGGGTGGGACCATCGTTAATGTTGTATGATCTGTTAGCTACTTTACCTTTGATGAGTAGGAATTTTTCAGGATGTTAATGATTATTCATACGCAGTATGTTAGGTTTGCATTGTTGTGTATTGTATATTCTAAGTTGCGGTTATGATATGTTAACTTTTTGAGGCTAAAACTTTGTTGGTTAAGCTTTATATATTCGTAGGTCAGTATATAAAGGATGTTGATATTAAAAATGATATGATGGACATGGATCAGATGGTTCTGCAATAGATCACGGGCGGGTGGGAGGGTAGGGGACTGCGGAGGGATGGGTGGTTTGATTTGTGATTTGCTGATTTACTGCTTTAAAATCAGTAAACTATTGCGGGTTACTGTGATATTTTATTCAAAGAACTTGTTTTTATGTTATGTCAGGATAAAATTTTGTTATTTTTGTTATGTTTGGTTAAAGCTTTACTATGTTTTACAATTATTCCCCTTTGGGGATATGATATTTAGACGAGGATTATGATGGATGCACTTTGTTTAAATATATTACGAAGTTGATGTAAAACATTTTGTTACGTTAGCATTACTTATTCTTGTCAAATATAGTAGTTAGACAAATTTATATGCTAAACTTTTTGTTAAATATTACGATGTTAATAGCAAAATTAACATTGATATGTTAAGATGTGTTTGAAAAAGTGTGAATAGGATTACGTTTTTGTACGATGTGTTAGGTACTTTACTGCTCTGTTCGGTGCGGAAGTTTTGTTATGTTAGTAGTTTATTCGCACGTATGGTGTGTTAGGTTGTCGTTGTACATTATATTAGTTCAGGTTATGTTATGTTAGCTTTTATTAATGTAAAAACGTTATTTACGTTAACATATATTCGATGGATTTAGATATCAAAGACCTTATTTTGTAATTTATGTTTGGATAAAGCTTTTTGTTATGTTTACAGTTATTCGTTATGAAAATAACAATAGCTAAACAAGGTTATGATAAATTCTTGTTAAATATTACTGTGTCAATGTAAAATTAACGTTAATATGTTAGAGATATGCTTGGAAAAAGTATGAATAGGTTACGTTTTGTATGCAATGTTAGTTACTTTACAGGTGTTAAGTGTGGAACTTTGTTAATGTTAGTAGTTTATTCGTACGTATGGTGTTGTTAGGTTTGTCGTTGTACATTATATTCTTAGTTCAGGTCATGTTTTGTTAGCTTTATTATGTAAAAACAATGTTACGTTAGCATATATCCGTTGGTTAGTATATAAAGAACTTATTTTTGTACTATGTTATTGTTGTTGTTGTTGTTGTCTAACGATAATATATACCCTTTTGAACTGATATGGTTCATTCGTACGTCGTATTCTTGTTTACTTTCTTCTGATTGGTTGAAAGAAAGAATCTCGTTACCTTTTAGATCTGTTTATACATACGAATTTCGTCAGTAAGACATTTTTCGTTGTGTTGGTATGATGACCTCTCATTCTGCTCCTACGAATGTCCTCTTTACGAGGACCTTCGTAATACCCAACGATGTGTCAATTACATTTTTTCGTAAAACGAATGGAAAGCAATATATTACCTGTATTCCAATTGGAGGTGCAAGTAATAGACCTTTAATCATGTCGGTTGAAGAATTCCTCAAGATTATCGACAGCGTTGAAGCTTGGGTAAAGACTGAGTATGTGTCATCTGAGACATCGCCTCTTGCTGAAATCAGAGGTGACAGCTTGAGAGGCTATAATAGAATAGATGTTGCTTTCACTGCATCTGATAATGTTAAAAGTATTGATGTACGCAACTATTGGAAACCAAATGATGCTGTCACATTCATGCGTACGTGTATAGGTTTCACTGTTCGGTCATCTGAAAATATAACAGCTTTGTTTGATATGAAAAACGACTTAAGGTCTCATCTTAAAGATGTTGACATACTCGAGGACTTAATTCATATAGCTCATGGTGTAATCTACGATATTTACACCGAAACATGTGGTTTCCCGTATAATGCAGTATACAGAAATGCCTTAATAACTATCAGCCAGGATACGTTTACTTCTCTCTGGCGTGAGAGAGTGAGTGCTGTTGAACCGAAATATGCAGAAAAATGGTTTAGTGCCGCAGGTTGTATTTATGCTTACATCCTTTCGGATGGTGTTGAATCTCTGGAGAAACATATAGAACTTGCTCAATTTATACAGAATCCTATGTCCCCCTGATTAGATGGATTAATATATTTAAAATAAAAACTTATATGTTTGAATGTATTTATTTATTTAATGTTCTTTTTATTGGAAATTATATGTTATACACCCGAAAACTTGTTTTACTGTCCCCTTATGTACGCTTTGTTGTTTAAGATGTTGGGGCTGGCTGTTTATTCGTGCAGCCGTTGTGTGTGTTAAGTATGTTATGTTCATAGTTTAGCTTTACAGAGAATAAAAACTTTACTTTGTTTGTCTTTACCCATTAGGTATTATGCTGGTTAGGTTAGGTTATGCTAAATTTTTTTTGTTAAATATTACTATGTTAATGTAAAATTAACATTGTCATGTTGATGATATGTTTGATAAAGTATGAATGGATTATGTTTTTGTGAGTCTTGTTAGTTACTTTTACTGTTGATAAATTTGGACCTTTGTTAATGTTAGCAGTTTATTCTTGCTTAAGATGTGTCAGGCTTGTCGTAATATATTATATTCTTAGTTCCGGCCATGTTACTGTTGTTCTGTTTAGGAAAACAACCACTCTGAAAGCACAGCCTACAGCACCTTTCTCTAGATGAACTTTACTAATGTAACGATGTTTGAAACTAAGATTTTGGGGCTCGAATGCATCGCTTTTACAGTCATTACCTTTTCCTTTAGCTATCATGAACACGGTAGCTACTACTTTGAATTTGGTAAAGGTTGCCTTGTCACCGGACTGAAATGATCCTTCCAAGCGTCTCGTCATCTCTTTCACCACAATATTGTCTAATATATCCCTGTAACTGATGTTTACAGGGATATATTAGACAGTATTGTGGTGAAAAGTGAAATTGATTCCAACCCTCATACGAATCCTATCATAGTCTAAATCTTGTAATATAGCATCAATGACTTCATTAACAACCATATCGAATGATGCTTCAAGATCATCATCATTCGAAATGGTTGTTAATGAAGTCATTGATGATTCAAGATCTCTCAGTCCATGGAAGAAGTTTTCATCAATAACCTTTACTTCATATGTATGCCTTTCCATTGACTTTTTAAGTTTCTCTACAGAGATATGCGTTATGTCTGTTATAGTGGTCTTTCTCTTCTTATCTGAGGGATTCATTCTCGAAGGACTAGCCTGGAATAAATAGTCAATCAAATGTATGGTTGTATATTCAGCACGTTTCTGGAAAAGAATCACTTTTTAGATATGGGCATATATCATTTTCTCTCTATTCTTAATTGATAATGTATTTAATTACTTTACGTGTCATTAATTATTGACCAGATGTGTTACAATGTTATTTTTAAATGAGAATATATATTAAATAATAAAAAAAAATCTTACTTAGCTGAATAAGTATTGATTTGAAAAAAAAACTCGGATAATGATACAACAGGATCTAACGAAATGTGTCTTAAAGTGTTGATCGTAAGAGCTCTTGATTAAGAATACCCCATCGAGTAGCTCACTGATTTATATATAACTCAGCTCTCTAATCTATACAGTGCTGCCAAATCACCTCTGTATGATGCACCGTTGCCCGACCTACCAGTTTGTTTAATAAATATAATAAGTATTGCATCACTTTATGCAAATGGATAAAACATAAAATCATTTTCATGTTTCATGTTGAAATTTTCTGAAAGGGGGATGTAGTCTAAAAAGAGATAAGCCTAAAAATATTCCAGGTTTTACTATTGCTTAATGTTTTGTATGATACTCTAAATCCTTTAAGTATGGAACTTCATTAATGAATAATTTGTTTTATTCTAGCGTAGGTGTGTTAGATTTTGTTATTGTACAATATATTCTTAGTTCTGGTAATGCTATGTTAGCTTTATTAATGTGAAAACAATGTTACGTTAGCATATATTCGTTGGTTGGTATATAAAGAACTTATTCTTGTACTATGTTATTGTTGCTGTTGTTGTTGCTGTTGTTGTTGTTGTTGTTGTTGTTGTTGTTGTTGTTGTTGTTGTTGTTGTTGTTGTTGTTGTTGTTGTTGTTGTTGTCTAGCGAGAATATATACCCTTTTGAACTGATATGGTTCATTCGTATGTCGTATTCTTGTTTACTTTCTTCTGATTGGCTGAAAGAAAGAATCTCATTACCTATAAGGGTTGTTTACGCATACGATTTCCGTCAGTAGGGCATTTTTCGCTGTGCTGGTACGATGACATCTCCTCGCATCTCTAAACCTATTGTTGATATTTTCACGAGGAGCTTCGTTATTCCCAACGATGTGTCATTTATATTTAATCGTAAACCAAATGGCAGTCGTTACGTTGCTTGTATTTCTGCCAAAGGGTCAAATAATAGACCTTTATTCGTTTGTGCTGATGGATTCATCAAGATTATCGACATCGCTGCTGCATGGGTAGAGGATAAGTGTTTGTTATCCGAAAGATCAACGCTTAGTGAAATATCTAACTGGGAAGACAACATAAGTGGTTCTAATAGAATAGACGTTGTGTTCTCGTCGTGCGACAATATTAAAACCCTTGATGTACGCCACTACTGGAAACCCATCGATTGTGTGACCTTCTATCGCACATGTATAGGTTTCACAGTTCGAACACCTGAAAATATTACAGCATTGCTTAAAATAAAAAACGAATTAACATCACATCTTAACGATGTTGACATACTTGAGGACATAATACATATAGCACATGGTGTAATCTATGATATTTACACCGAAACATGTGGTTTCCCGTATAATGCAGTATACAGGAATGCGTTAATAACTATCAGCTTGGATGAGTTTACTTCTCTCCTGTATGAGAGAATGAGTGCTGCTGAATCAAAATATGCCGAAAATGGTTTAGTGTTGCTGAAGCATTTATACTTATATTCTTTCAAAGGGTGTTGAATATTTTGAGGTAAAAAGAACGTACCCAAGTTATGTTGAATCCTATGTTCTCTGATTAGATGAATTAATATATTTAAAATAAACTTATGTTTTTATGTATTTATATAATGCTCTTTTCAATGAAAATTATATGTTATAAAAATGAAAACTTGTTTTACTTTCCGCTTATGTTCGCTTTATTGACTAAGTTGTTAATGATAGCTGTTTATTCGTCTGGTTGATGTGTGTTAAGTACGTTATGCTCATAGTTTAGCTTTACAGAGAGTAAAAACTTTACTTTGTTTGCCCTTACCCATTAGGTATTATGAGGGTTATGCTAAGTATTTTTGTTAAATATTACTTATGTTGTGTAAAATTAATAGCATTGTCATGTTGGAGATATGGTTGATAAAGTATGAATGGATTATGTTTTTGTGAGTCTTGTTAGTTACTTTACTGGTGTTAAGTGTGGATCTTTGTTAATGTTAGCAGTTTATTCTTGCTTAAGATGTGTCTGGTTTGCCTTTGTACATTATATTCTTAGTTCTGGTAATGTTATGTTGACTTTATTAATATATGAAAACTTTTGAATTGTTGCGTACTTTCATGTCTATATGATAGTTACAGGTTATAGTAAATTTTTGTTACATATTACCATGTTAATGTAAAATGAACATTGATATGTTAGAGACATGCTTGACAAGTGTGAATAGTACGTTTTTGGATGTTATGTTAGTTACTTGCTGTTGTTAAGTAGGGAAACTTTGTTGATGTTAACCGTTTATTCTTGTTTAAGATGTGCTAAGTTTCTCGTTGTGGGTTATATTCATAGTTCAGATGATGCTGAGTAAGCTTTATTGATGTGAAAACTTTGTTACGTCAGCATATATTGTCTGATCTTTGTATAAAGAACTTGATTTTATGTTATGCTTATCCAAAAATGACACTCAGAAATTTGACCTTGTCAATGAATCCAGCCAGATCACAGATGGTAGGAGGGAGGTTGGATAGTGGTTTGATTTAGTGATTTACTGCTTTAGGGTAATGCAAGAAGTGGAATTTGTAAAATGTTTATATATTTTTAGTTAATTTTATTTAATTATTTATTTATTTATTTTTTATTGATGGTTCTGAAATACAGAATGTTTACTGAAAATCTAGATGATCTAACCTATATATAAAGGCTAATATCGTTTGTGGTTATTTGTTATACAGATATTTATTAACTTGGCCCCGCAGTGGCGTCTCTCCAGCACCGGTGCCGGAGCCAACTCCTCAGATTCCCATACCAAGTCTTTCTAGAAATTACACTCTGAATCCTCTCACCAAATTTCAACCAATTACGACCACTTCGATTTTTAATGGGGGTGGGAATATTGCTTCAGGAGGATATCCCGCTGAGGATCTTCGTATACACTGAGTTACCTCCCCACCATCTAAGACGTCAATAAAAACTCTTCACGGGAAGTGTTACTGCTACTACCATAAGTACTACTAGTACCACTTTACTACTACTATTGCTACCACTCATAATACTACTGCTACTACTACTATTATTATTAATAATATTAATAATAATAATAATGATAAATGATAAACTGACGTGTTTTGAAATAAATAATAAGTACAAATAATAATAGCCAATAATAATAATAATAATAATAATAATAATAATAATAATAATAATAATAATAATAATAATAATAATAATAATAATAATAATAATAATAATAATAATAATAATAATAAGAAAAATATGAAGAACTTCCGGAGGGTTGGGAACCCAAGAGTTGATGCGGCACTGTGTGCGGTGCGGTGCGGTGCGGTGCGGTGCGGTGCGGGATTGCGGTGTGAGGCGAGGTGCGGACTCTGAGTCGCGGCCTATGCCCACCAGGGGGTTTAAAAAACAACCTCGGGGATGTTTGAAGCTTCGACGTAATCAATAATAATAATAATGTGTATTTGTATGTGTATGTGTATGTGCGCACGGCGCATAATATATCTACTCTCGTATTGACGTAATCTCGTCTGCGACGAGATTACGTCATCACACTCAACCTAACTCTCGTTAGGCCTAAACTCACCCGCTCAGATCACGCCACAAGGGCGTGGCAAAAATATCGGCGTCCACCTCAGGGGTGACCCCCTCTATATATCCTAGACTTGGGGAATTTACACAGTTCCGAAGGAAGGCACTCCTTACAGCCTATCTAACCAGATTATATTCCAAGTTTCCAGACCTATACATAATCTCACATTTTAAAGAAAAGGGTGAGGTAGTGGTCAAACTGTACTCTGTCACTATCACATTCATGCTAATTTTGTTCATCTTGTAACGAGAAAATCTTTATTTATTAAATAGTTGTCCCATTTAGTGAATATTAAAAACAATGCTGGTTATTCGGTACTTGCCAGTAAGGTTTCTAATATGTTGTGTACTCCATATTAATACGAACAGCAATGAACATGCAATGCCGTGGAATATTTTCTTTACTAAGTTTTTATAAATATACGGAAGTAATCAGATATATATACCAGCAGCGGCAATATATATGCATATATATATAACAACTTATAATATGTAGCCAGCCAGCAATATATATATATATATATATATCTTAATAATTGAGGAGATCACCTCCAATTCTTATATATTGTAACTATATAACTAACGCAATTATATATATATATATATATATATATATATATATATATATATATATGTATAACGACGCGAATAACATGTATATCTGCCAACAACAGCAACCAGCCAGCACCAACTGCCAGCCTTCTTCCTTTCTTGCTGCTGTAACAACAGCAACCAGCAGCAGCCAGCAACCTTAGCAACTGGCAGCAGCCAGCCTTGGCGGCACCAGCCAGCAGCAGCCCAGCAGCGCGCTGTGTGCTGGCGCAACAGCAGCAGCAGCAGCAGCAGCCACCGCTACAATCGCGTATGTTTGCCAGCAGCTGGCCAGCAGCCAACTTCTTGCCATATATATAAATATATATATATATATATATATATATATATATATATATATATATATATATATATATATATATATATATATATAATATATATATATATATATAAATATATACATATATATAGATGTAAAATAAGATATCATTTATATATATACTATATTCACTTTTTCCTCCCTCTCTCTCTCTCTCTCTCTCTCTCTCTCTCTCTCTCTCTCTCTCTCTCTCTCTCTCTCTTTCTTAACTAACATATCTCTCTTTTACTCACTATATATACTCTCTCTCTCTCTCTCTCTCTCTCTCTCTCTCTTTCTCATATATATATATATATAGGTCATGTCAATTTTTCTTACGTTCTTTGGTGAAGTTTGTTAATAATAGAAAGTAATTTTAAGGAAAAAGAGAAAATAAGTTATTCAATATTTACGAGTATTGGTGAAGCTCGATAAATTTTTAATTCTTTTTTTTTTAATTTTATTATATTTTTAGTTTTTAAAGCAATTTTATTTAATTATTAACTGTATTGGTGCTAAAAAAAAAATGTTTCAATTGTTCTTTAGTATTTTATTTATTGTTCTTTATGTTTCTTATGATAATTATTTAGTATTGCATTACATTAAAACAAAGAGGGTAAATATTTGACAACCGGTGTGTGTTAAATTCGGTGACTTCACTTGCGGGGAGGTAACGCAAATGTTATTTTTAATTTAAGAAATTTAGTTACAACAAATTAAGTTTACGTTAATAACCTTATGGAGTTAAGTCAGGTTAGGTTATATTAGGTTGGGGTTGGGTTGGGTTATATTAGGTTGGGTTAGGTTGGGATAGGTTAGGTTAGGTTAGGATTCGGATTGGAGTTGGGTTGGGTTGGGTTGGTTTGGGTTGGGTTTTAGGTTAGGTTAGTTAGGTTAGGTTAAGTTAAATTAGGTTGGATAAGGTTACATAGGTTAGATTATGGGGTAGATTAGATTATATTGCATTAGATTAAGAAAGTTCAATTTTGTTAAAAATAAAATTTAATTTATTTCACAGGTTTGTGCTAATTAATCCAATATGCATTGGTGAACAAAACATGACGGTGGAAAGTACGTGGAGTGTTTTTAAATATAAAACTAAAATACAAAAAGGAATGAACATAAAGATGATTGATTCATATACTTGCGAGTATGCGTGGAGTAAAAGAAATGAAGGAAAAAATCTATTTGAAATAATATTAAAGGATATTGCAGAATTTTAGACATACATACAACGTGTATATATATATATATATATATATATATATATACTCTCTCTCTCTTTATATATATGCCTATGTATCGTAGCAACCTTATATATATATATCTTTCTGCTGCTGCTGCTGCTATATATATATACTCAACAACTATATCTTAGCTACTCTTCTCTTCTTCTTCTTCTATATATATACTGTATATATTATAAAAAAAGGAATGTAATATTGACATTATAAAACTTCAACTTCCATTAAATATATTACCATTAATTTAAGTAATTTTTACCAAACATTTTTAAAAATTTAAACTAAGTTGTAAAATTTTAACCTAAAATTTTATGAGTTAGAGAAAAACGTAAGGATTTATTGACATGAAGGCCATATATATATATATATATATATGTATGTAATAATATGCAATAACCAGTAATAACCAACAATAGCCAACGTAGCCAATATATATATATATATCAACTCTTCTTCTTTATAATATTGTATATATATATATATAATATAGCGACGTCGATATATAGTATGGAAATATGAAACTATGAAATAACCAACCTTATGTATATGTATGTATGTATATATATATACGCATAGCCGCTAATAACCAACTATAATAGCCAACTGCTAACTAACTCAACTGCTTGTATCATATATGTATGTATCAGCCAATACTCTATCTTTGCTCGCTCTTCAGCCAACCAGCCAATAATAGGCAGTAGCAACATAGCATAGTACTCAAACATTCTCATATATACTGCTGCTGTGCCACGCAGCCAGCCTGCTGCTGCGCGCCATATGGGCGCTCTAGCTCAGAGGTAGAGCACTCGCTTAGCAGGGGCCCAGGTTCGAGACTGGGTGGAGCAGAGAGAACGTGAGCTATTCTCTATTAACTCTCTAGCTTCGTCTCACTCAGACGTTAATGAGTATTGGTAGCTTGCTTTGCTACTAGTGGGGGAAGCTTTCAACGGCATCCGCGATAGGCACGGCCAGCCAGCGGATTTAGTTAGGCCCGTATTGCAAGGACGGCTTTCTCGATGGATTACTGACGGGTCGTGAGACGGCTTCGCAGGGGACGTTTATATATATATAACCAACAATATATTATATTATTATATATATTATATATATATATATATAGTATATATGCTCTTTGCTCAACTATATAACTACCCAACTATAACTATATTCATTCTTACTATATATATGTTCTTTGTATATATATATACATTTCAACCTTAATAATAAAGTATTATATGTAGTTCTTATGTTTGCACGTTTGTAATAGTGTGTCTCTGCTAGAGGCCCTACTAAATCTTCACGAACATAATATATTTTCCTCGTTTTCTATTTATATTTACTCTTAAATTTCTTTTATTATTATTGTTATTATTTTATTATTCTTAAAAATTAAAATTTAAAAACTCAAGCCATAAAATTTTTTTTTTTGATTGTTTAAATAGTTTCGTTGGGGGTCAGAACCCCTAGTAACCCCAGTAACCCCCTGGATTCTATATATATATATATATATATATGTATAACATTACATTCTCTCATAACTCTCCTTATATATATATATATATATATATATATATCTAACTATTCTTTATATATATTCTTCTTCCAGAAGAGCACAAGAGCAACCATATATATATATATATATATATATATATATATATATATATTGAGAACTAATCAGTTTATACAATTACTATTAAATTATTCACATCCTTTGTATAAAGACATTATTACACTATCAGCAAAGGTTTTCGCGATGAAGTGAGTACGGATGTGGATATAGATGAGGAAGCGGATTTAGATGTGGGTGCGGATGCGGATATAGATGAGGAAGCGGATTTGAATGAGGATGCGCTCTGCTTCACAAAAGCGAGAAATTCCAAACACTCACATACGAGTAACAGCTGAGGTTTAAAGAGACAATTCCTCTTCATGGAAAATTTCCGATATTGGAATTTCAAAGAACTGTCACTTAGTTTTCTCAGTTTTATGGAGATGGCTTATTATTATTATTATTATTATTATTATTATTATTATTATTATTATTATTATTATTATTATTATTATTATTATTATTATTATTATTATTATTATTATTATTATTATTATGAAAATCGTCGAAGATTCAAAAGCATGACCCACGAGAATTAGTCTATGGCAGGGGTGGCCAACCCTTGGCGCATGCGCCAAACGTGGCGCATTGGATGATTATAAGTGGCGCCTTGGTATGGGCTACTTTTTGGGAGATTTTATATTTTAACTATGCTACATCAGCCTATTTCTTACGAATTTATTTAATGAAACTAAAAATTTAATTTATTTCCAGAAATTTGTTAAATTTGGCAAGATATAAAGAAGTATGTAACAAATATCGTAATGTTAATATTTTTGTTTTGAAGGACGTCGACTCTCATATTCATAATATTTTCCCGTCAAAGGCACTCATATTTGAGAGGCATGATTTTAAATTACAGCAGCAGTGTAAACATCATGATGGTCTGTGGTTGAATTTTGGTGTTTATCAGTGATAGTGAGGTAGTGTTCTCTCATATTTCTTAAACTATTTGCTTTTTATTTTTTCCATAAGTAGGCATATTAGAAATTAGTGCCGTATTTTTTAAATCAAAGAATTCAAAATATAATTAATAGAGAAATCATATATTCTGTGATTTCTTTATATATATGCTGTAGCAACCAACTATATATGCCTTAGCCAATATGCTGCTGCTGCTGTAGCATGTGTGCTCCTTAGCCAGCCTTTAGCTGCTCTTTGCTTCTTTGCTCAACAGCAGCCCAGCAGCCTTGGCCAATAGCCAGCCAGCAGCAGCCAGCCAGCAATAGCAGCAGCAGCAGCACCAGTAACAACCCAGCAACAGCTGCTGCTGTATAGCTATGGTAGTAAGAGATGGCCACTGGTGGTCCCGAGGGCGAGCCTATTTCTATATAAAATGAATAAGAGATATATTAGGCTTGGGGAGGATTGTTAGCCCGAAAGGCCCATCATTCGACACAAGTAATTCGCCGAAGGTTTATCACATGTATCTATATGTTTGTGTTTGTTTATCGTGTACATATATGTTGTTTGTTTATCATTTGGGCGATTTATTACGTCACAGAGAAAATTGTGGCAGTCAGAAAAAGAAGATGAATCACGTAGTGATCATAATTTCGAGTTGTGTTGTGCTTTGACTCCGACTCTGGCTCCGACTCCGACTCCGACGGCTCCGGCTCCGGCACCGACTCCGAACCAGGCTCTGCTCCGACGCTTCGGCTCCGACTCCTGCTCCGACTCCGGCTCATCAAAAGATGTTTTATTTATTATTATTAATGTTATTATTTTTATTGTTATTATTGTGTGTGTATTATTATTATTGTTACCTCTTATTGTTATTCTTACTATTATTGGTGTGTGTGTGTGTGTTATTATTGAATTCCTTTTTTTTTTAGAAAGCATTATATGAGTTGAGTGCTAAGGAAAGGAGGAAGAAGAGGAAAGAAGAGAAAGGAAGGAAGGATGAGAGAAAGATAGAAAAACAAGAAAAAAAAAAGAGAAAAGAAAAAAGAAAGAAAGAAAAAAGAAAAGAAAGAAAGAAAGAAAGAAAAAAAGAAAAGAAAGAAAAAAAAGAAGAAGGAAAAAGAAGTCTCATGGATTACACAATGTTTGTTATTCATTTTTGAACAGAATATTTCACTGAGAAGATTGTGTGTGTGTGTGTGTATTATTATTATTTGTGTGTAATTATATTATTATTATTATTATTATTATTATTATTATTATTATTGTTAATAGTTTATATATATATAGCCTTGTATATATATATATGTAACTCAACCAGCAACTATACTTCAACAACCCAGCAGCCAGCAGCCAGCAGCCAGCAGCCAGCAGCCAGCAGCCAGCAGCCAGCAGCCAGCAGCCAGCAGCCAGCAACAACACCCAACAGCAGCCAGCAGCCAGCTGCCCAGCAGCAACAACAACAACAGCCGTGTTGCTGCTGTATTGGATGCCGGAATTTTACCGGCAGATGAGGCATGATTTATATATATACTCTCATATATATATATATATATATATATATATATATATATATATATATATATATATATATATATATATATATATATATATATATATATATATATATATATAGTTTTCTTTTTTTTTTTCTTATATTTATATTATTATTATTATTATTATTATTATTATTATTATTATTATTATTATTATTATTATTATTATTATTATTGTTAATACTAATTTATTGTGTCATATGATTATTAGTATTATGTATAGTAGTAGTAGTAGTAGTAGTAAATGAAAGTAGTAAGTGGACAGTCAGTAGTTAGGTTCCATCGTGGCTCCCGGGTTAAAATTTGTGGAAGGGTGTTAGATGGTGGGGGTCAGCCTCTTTACAGCCATCTGGCTTCGTCCCCCTCCCCAGGAGTTCCCCAGGGCCCACCGACCCAAAAATCAAAGTTAACAAGATTGGATTTGAAATTTGGTGAGATGATTCAGAGTTGATTTCTATCAAGTGTTGGTATTGGATTCTGAGGAGTTGGCTCAGGCACCGGTGCTGGAGCCGGGGCGGTCGAGTTAGTAAACAGTCGTATAACAACAATGTTGGTGTCCTCATAAGGGTTATCGAGGTCGTAAAGTTCCCATATGATGGTTATAAGTCCTGCGCCATAGGGTGTCTAGGATCCCACAGATGGGGATTCCACCCCAAACCTGAAATATTGACGGGTAAGCTGAAACTCAGTATCTATCATATAAGGTACTCATATCATATAGGGTTAATTAGCCTTACACACTCCATGGGGGGATGCTAGCCCCACAAACAATATACTGTCGTAGAAGAGGATGAAACTTGGTATACTCCCTGTCATATAAAGGGTGTTGTCATTGCTGCCAGTGTTAAATTATGGTGAGGATCCAAGGGGGGATGCTAGCCCCGTCAAACATTGAATATTGACGTAGAAAACTGAAACTTGGTATACACCTATCATATAAGGTATCATTGCTGAAACCAGTGTTAATTTGCAGTGAGCACCCCACAGGGGGATGCTAGCCCCACAAAACTGAAATATTGGCGTAGAACAACGAAACTTGGTATACATCTTTCTTATGATGTATCCTCGATACAGAAAAGAAAAAAAAAAAAAAAAAAAAAAAATTAAAAAAATTAAAAAATCTGGAAAAATTTTAAAACCTTAGTTTTTTTAAGGTAAAAAATTAAAAAAATTTTAAAAATTTTAAAATTAAAAAAAAAAAATTAAAAAAATTAAAAAATTAAACATTTTTTTTTTATCTTTTAAGTTTATAACAAAAAAATTTACGTTTTTTATATAAATCAAACACCCTCAAAAGCCTCTGGAGCCTCTGGAGCCTCTTGAGCCCTCCCGGCCTCATCCCAGCCTCCCAAGCCTCCCTCAGACCCTCACCATCTATGATCTATTGACCCCTGTCTCCTCAGCCTCCCCTCCCTCACAGCGCTCTATTTCTGCAATTAATAGGTTGTAGAACTTCACGCAAAAACTTTCATTTATTTTGTTTTATATGCTTTAAACAGTTTGTTTTTACTAAATTACGCTTTTCATATTTATAACTTAAGAAATTGGGTACATAACCTAAACCTGTAAATCAGTAAATCAAACCACCCACCTCTCCCCTCCTACCCAAATGCTGGATATTTATACATTAACATGGTAATATTTAACAAATTTTTATCGTAACCTTGATAAGTATCATTTCGGTCAATGGATATGTGCTAACATTAACAAAAGATCCATACTTAACAACAGTAAAAAGTAACTAACATTGAGTGCAGAACGGAACCTACTTTTTCTAACATATCATTGATATTTTTACATTAACATAGTAATATTTAACAAAAGAATTTTATCATATTGTCTAAATATCATGCTGATCGTAAATGCTGTGCTGCGTAACAAAAGTTTTCACATCAATAAAGCAAACATGGCATCATCTGAATTACGAATATAACGTACATTCACAAACCTAACTTTTACATCTTAAACAGAGAATAAACAGGTATTAACAGAAACTTCCATACTTAACAACTCAGTAAGTAACTAACATTGAGCGCAGAACATAACCTACTTACTTTTTCTAACATGTCACTGATGTTTTTACATTAACATAGTAACATTTAACAAAAATTTATCACAACCTTATGTAAGTATCTTACTGATCAATGAATATATGCTAACGTAACAAAGTTTTCATATTAATAAAGCAAACATAGGATCATATGAACTACGAATATAATGTACGCACACACAATCCTAACCCCCATCTTATACACGAATAAACAGTCAACATTAACAAAGGGTTGTGTGCAATGGCAGCTTGGCACAGCGGCGCGGCTAACGTTTGCCGCCCGCGGCATGTTTATTCATTCCCTTTTTCAAACATATCTCTAACATATCACATTACTATTTTCGTATTAACACTAATATTTATCATCACCATTGGTTAATTATCGTACTGATCAACGAATATATGCCAACGTAACAAAATTTTTGCCTTAACAAAGCTAACATATCATAGTCTAAACCAAGAATATAACACACACAGCATCAACCCTAACATACCTTAAACACGAATGGCAAACTAACATTAAAGCAAAGTTCGATACTGCTTTCAACAATAAAATTAACTACGTGTGTTGCATACAAAACGTAACCTATTCATACGTTTTCAAACATATCTCTAACATATCATTACTATTTTCATATTAACACTGTAATATTTTGCATCACCGTACCTAATTATCATACTGATCAACGAATATATCATGTGGAAATGCTGGAAAAAAGTTTTGGCTTAACTCAGCTATTGTTTTTGTTTGCCTGGTCTGAAGCCAGAATCATGATAATATAACATCACAGCTAACATACCTTAACCACGAATAAACAACTAACAATAACAAAGTTCAATACTTAACAACAGTAAAGTAACTAGCAAAACATATAGAACGTTGCTTTTCATTTTTTTTTTCTTTTGTTTTAAAAACTTTTTATTTATTTTTAACTTTATTTCTTTATTTTTTGTTTTAAAACTTTTAGCTATTTTTAATTTATATCTTTAAAACTTTTTAGTTTTGTTTTTAAAACTTTTAATTTTTAACTTTATTTCTTCAAAATTTGTTTACTAATTTTTATTCTTTTTATGTTTATAACGTAAAAAAAATTGCGTTTTTAACCCTAAAACGGTAAATCACTGAATCAGTAAAATCAAACCACCCTACCTCTACTGCTTCTTTACCAAAATGCCCAACCCTGATCTGACGGGGTATTGATCTGATGATCTATTGATCTATTGATATTTCGAGTATCATTTGGATAAACATAGCATAAAAATATGTTCTTTTTATACTAACCCTCGAATATATGCTGACATAACAAAGTTTTCACATCAATAAAGCTAACATAACATAACCTGATGTAAGAATATAATGTATAACATCAAATCTAACATAACTACTTGACAACAGGAAAGTAACTGACGTTGCTTACAGCCCGTACCATATTCACACTTTTTTTCAAACAGATCTCTAACATATCACTATTATTTTACATTAACATAGTAACATTTAACAAAAATTTATCACAACATACTCGCCAACAAATATATGCTGACGTACCAAAGTTTTCACATTAATAAAGCCAACATGGCATCATCTAAACTAAGAAAATAATGCCCAAAGACAAAACCTAACATACCTTATGATCGAATAAATATCTGATTAATATTAACAAAGTTTCATACTTAACAACACTAAAGTAACAACAATGCACGCTTACAGAACGAACATGTACGAAGCTGATGTGGTTCCTGTTTCACTAGAGTGTATCAAATACCAGTCAATTATTTCAAACTCCTCCCACTTGTTTTCGAAATATTACGCATTTACCTATGATTCTTGTTTGGTTCGTTTTCGAAACATTACACAATACCTAT
>JABUQX010069763.1:35000-48743 GCA_015478945.1 Trachelipus rathkii | reverse complement strand
TTGACAATTTAATTTTATTTTATGAAACAAAAATTTCATTCCAATATTTCTTATAGTTCGTTTCTTTAAACTTTCATTTTGTTCATAGAATACTAATCGGATAAATTTGCGAATTGCTCCAAAGGTATCCGCATCCGCAATGCGTTAAAGAACTTCTCTCTCTCTCTCTCTCTCTCTCTCTCTCTCTCTCTCTCTCTCTCTCTCTCTCTCTCTCTCTCTCTCTCTCTCTCTCTCTCTCTCCTACATACGCATCGAGTGAAGAAAATAGTGTTAATAATTGAAACTGTTTCTGAGTTTGCAGTTTTGTTGCAGAACAATTGCCAAAGTTATAGAAAGACAAATGTTTCATACTTTTAGTTACTTCGGTGTCTGTCCCTCGCCACACATCAAGTGACAAAACGAAATACGTAATTTTCCCTAGACTAGATTTAAAATTCAAAAATATTTTTTTTTCCAATTAGGTTTCCTTATTTTTGCAATAAATCCATAATATTTTTTTCCTATTTCAGCAAAACCATCATATTAGGGTTGGCCGAGCACCGGAATATTCCGCACCGCACCGCACCACACCGCACCAAAAAAATATTTTTGTCACACCGCACAACACCTCTATATTTTTACAATTACACCGCACCCGGACACGAATTGTGTATATCGCACCAAAATGAGCGTACCCACGCACAGGATCCCACCACACCTCACCGCACCGCACCGCACCTGGTGCGTCGACCAACCCTACATCATATATATGTATAGATTAATAACGGAAATAAATATATATTTTAAGTTTATATTAAGAAGTATGAAACTAAATAACTTTTCATTTGCTCAAAAGGGTAAATGTTCGCTTTAAATTAAAGGGCCCATGTTCGATCTCTTTCGTCCGGATCCCAGGTAGAAGATACCTAGAGTTGTTTCCTTCTTAAAATAGGGCGCTGCCCCTCAGATATAAACTTTAAAAAAAAAAAAAAGTACATCTTAGTCTTGTAACCAGACGATTCCTTTAACCAGATTAAAACATGGTAATTTCAAGTATTTTATTTCTAATACAAATTTGAACAAAATTTTTCAACTTTCCAAAGTTGAACATGTTTTTTTTTAAATATTCGTTTGTTACTGTAACACAAACGAACATGTTTTAAATTTGATCGAAAAGTGTCCTAATTTCCTTGGGACTTTCCTTCGATAGTTCTTTTAATTGCAACTTGAAATTAGTGCAGTTAATCCCACGGAAATTGGACTCCCAAATTCCACATACCAACCCTTCTTTTTGTTTTGATAATTAAAGGGATGGAAGTGAATTTTGGCCAATTGAATATAGGATACGTATTGTGATGTGTAACATCAGTAAATATGGATATATATATGTAATGGAGACATGAATGATTGGGGAGTTATCGGTCATTCACGTATCTTACACCCTATTAGAAAGAGAAGAGTAGTTTGAGATGACCTGAAGGGTCATGAAAGATTCCCCGAGATGGGGAAGAAGACCACCTTGCCACAGGTAGAGATTGCAGGCAAAAATCTCTACCCACTCCTGATATGTGTATCAGAGCCCTTGTTACAGATATAAAATAGTCAGAGAGGTCATGCTCAGATTGAAAAACAGGAGGGAAGGAAGCGAGAAGGAAGATTATTAATATGTAAGTGTGTCCAATTAACAAAATGTTAGTAACCAAACATGCTCGAGTATGATAGTAAGAGAGGTTGTTGGCTCTAAGTCTAATTGGTTGTGGTTAGATCTGGCTCCCTGTTCCTAATTAGGGGAGAGTTGGCCGAATCTCAATTGCACACATACACCCATCCTCATTCTTAAAATTGCAATGTAATCTAACCGCTCGTGAGCACGATACCTAAGTATTCGTTCTGGGGGGAGAGTTTGCATATAATAAGAAAAAACGTCGGATGCAACGGAGGTGATCAACAGTTTTGCAAAACTATCGTCTCGTTGCAAATTAAGTTGCCTGTATAAGAAACTTCTCCAGGACTATAGCAACTCTCGGTTCGATTGGTTCAGATAGAAGTAACATCTTAAGAGTAAAAGAAAGAATTCAACACTCACCAATGACTTCTTGATACAAAAAAGAACCTCAAACCTGCAACCTTGTCTCTAAGAGTAAAGAAGTTCTCATAATCATTCAGTTGAAATTCGCAAGGCGAACTCCGTAGATTGATTCATTTATTGGTATTGACGTTTCATATACAAATTCAAAGCAAATGAGAATTACGTTAAATTTGAACTAGATATATACAATTTAAACAACATTTTCGAAAGCGAGACACGGAGAATAGCGAATTCACACTTATCAATTCGAATGACTGTACATCGAATCACATGTTAGTGAATTTAAATTCGCCTTTATTTACACGGAAAAAGAATGCTATAGAATTCACGATTGTCGTTCTATGTTAGGAATCGAAAATTCCCGTTGAAACACAATCGTATGAGCACTAATATTTACATAGTCAAAAAGAAATAATCTGCGAATCGAAAACACGGAATTTAAACAGTTCAGCACCCTGTTCTCGAAGTCAGAATAACTGTCAATTTATTTACATAATACAAAATGTTCTACGAATGAAAAGACACAGAACGTTAAAGGAATTTACATCCGTCACTCAGACTGTCTAGTAACGACTGCCTTTAGAATCAAAAATGTCTCCTCACCCTGTGGTGATGCTCCTCCTTCAGGGCATCTTAAATCTTGTTCATTGGAGGGGATCCCTCTTCCGGGGTGTGTCCCTGCCTACCTTCTACCCAATCCGCGCCCCCTTCCGATCTATGGGAACAAATCTTTCCACTTTGGCTATGCCTAAATTTTGAAAATCCGTTGGCTGCTCGTGGTTTTCAAAACGAGAAAACCAGAGTTATTTAATATTCAACAACGACCACAATTTCCTTTCTTTAGAGAAGATCCATTAGTCTTGGTCATGTTCTTTAGACAAAACCTCCTCGACTTACTTTATAAACAGACCTTCACTTGTCTGTTACCGACTACAAGCTGTCGGTTCTCCCTTTCATTGTCTGTTAACCAGGCTGTTAACCAAGCGAAAGAGAACAGACTTTGCCTTTTAAGTAACATTCGTTCGGGTCTTAGTTGTTTACACATGCGAAAATTCGTTAGAAGAAGTCGACAGCTATTAATGGCACCTCGTTGGTTTTGAGAAAAAGGAAAGTTCCTTTTATTTTATTTTTTCTCGAAACATTAAATTCCCCCCCACGGGGACCCCTAGCCCGGCACCTTACCCACCGTCTCCGTAGGCAAGGAAGGCAAACCCGGACGAGGTCAAAGGGAACTTAAGGAGAGGGGGGGGGATATGCAGAGAGCTATTCTTCGTTGGAAAGAAGAGCCCGTATTCTCTGCTTAGCCAGCACGTGGGCTCGTCGTAGGGGTCTTTCCGTAGGAGAGACCGATGTCTGGGGAGCTTCGGTTGGAGGGAGTGGATCTGAGGGATCGAACAGGTTGGAGTGTATCTCCAGAGGGTACAAGTGGATAACAGCCCTTGTTATTTCACCCCTACTCGTGCTGAGCAACACCGAGCGGGTGTGCCCATCGGGGGAAGTGTAAAGGGTTTTGATGATGCCCAGTTTCCATTTTAGACGAGGACCATCGTCCTCAATTAAAACTACGTCTCCGACCTTAACGTCAGGGCGGTCGGAGACATTCCAAGATTGTTTCAGGCTGAGCAGATAGTCTTTGCTCCAAGCAGACTGAAACTTAGCTATGAGGGAGAGTAAATACTTGTACCTCTTGTTGACCTTCACCGGGTCCCTGTTGGTGGCATCATGTTCAAGTAATTCTTCAGGGACAGGAAGGGTATTCAGCTTGTACCCCATCAACAAGTGGGAAGGAGTGAGGGGCTCCTCGCAGTGGAGCTCGTCGCCCACGTAGGTGAGGGTCGCAGTTGACCACCCGATTCCCACCTCCGCAAGCATCGTATTAACTGCTTCGTAGCTAATAGAGAAGTCTTGGTCTTCCGAGATGGGTCTTGTTCAATCCGATCAAACTTCGAAGAATCGCGCCGTAAATGACGCCTTCTGCGGGAATTGAATTCTCCACGTGATGGAATGCTGGCGTTAGGAAGCCTTCACGCGGAGGGTAACTCCCATATGTCCCTTAGTGCTGGGATGCTGCTTGGAAATACGTTGCGTTGTCAGAGTATATACGGAGGGTGTTCTCTCGTCTTCGATACAAACCGACGTAAACGCTCTCAAAAATACTCGTTGTGTTTGTCAAAGACTAAGTTCTAAATGTATCGCTCAGGTCACAGCGCAAGTGGAACAAAACCACATGAGCTTTCGGTAAAACTTCGTTCCTGAGGAACTTTGACACTTAAAAATACCTGTAGGTCCACTCCGATTACCGTAAACGGTTTGCTTTCTACCACTCGGGAACGAGGCAAGGCAGCTAGTGGCGCCGAGCGAAAGTGTGCAGCTTGTAAACGTCTACAAAGACCACACGGGCGTATCACTTTCTTCACCGTTGTCCTCATCCGAGCGAAATAGAACCGCTGACGGACAATCGACACGAGTTCTGAAATACCAACATGGTGGTTTGTTTGGTGAAGTTGCCATATGATGAGTCGGGTGAGATGTGAGTCTGATGGCAGCAGCATAGGAAACTTTGCGTCGAAAGGTATCATCGCATTGCTT
This sequence comes from Trachelipus rathkii, assembly GCA_015478945.1. NCBI lineage: Eukaryota > Metazoa > Arthropoda > Malacostraca > Isopoda > Trachelipodidae > Trachelipus > Trachelipus rathkii. The sequence continues at coordinate 44,086 of JABUQX010069763.1, read as the reverse complement.
AATCTCCTGTCGCATCTGAGGACTCCATCTACTAGCTTTAGGCTCAGTTGCTTCACCAAGTTCGTCAAAGGTAAGGAGTCTCGGAGGCACGTAACTTCGGGTAGGTAGTGTTCCCTCTGTAACCTCCGAATCCAGTAGAGTTCCGCGTTACTTCTCTCTTCTATGGAAATCAAATGGGAGAATTCGGTCCGAGAGACGGACCGGGTCATAGGGAGCTTCTGTCTGGATTTCCTCAGGTTCTCGATGAACCTGTGAACCAGGGCGGTGATCCGTATGATCTTGTTGAGAGAGGAGTAACGCTCTAAATCGAAGATGGGAGCCGCTTTCGGTACCGCGGTGGTGGAAGCGGCTACTATGACCTCGTCCGTCGCAGCAGCCCCTTCGCAGGAGGAAGGGTGTTCGGTCCAGACGGGCCAATTTGGAGGGCTCGTAAGCCAAGGGGGGCCTTTCTTCCATAAGTCCGTGAATACGTACTTATAACCCACTCCTCTAGACGCCGCGTCGGCGGGGTTGTCTTCTGTGGGGACGTACCGCCACTCGGCTGTCGGCAGGTTTCTACGGATTTCATCGACTCTGTTCTGGTTGAAGAGGGGGAGCTGCTTGGAGGAGAATATCCAGCGCAACGCCACCTGGCTGTCACACCAGCAGTAGATCTTAACTATATCTAGCAAATCCTTGTAGGCGTCGATAACAAATTTAATGATTCGGGAGGAGAGTAGAGCTCCCATTAGTTCCAAACGCGGGATCGTGAGTTCTTTCAGGGTGCAACTTTCACCTTTGCCATAAGAAGACTGGCTATGGGAACGTGCTCTCCCATTGATACAGCGTACACGGCAGTGGCATAGGCTGCGCCCGATGCGTCTGAAAAGGCATGTAGTTCCACCTTTCGAGCAAAAATTAGCTGCCTAGGTATTGTTAACTGCAAACAGCGTTGTAAATGTTCGGCAATTGAAACCCATTCCTTGCGGTGCTCGTTGGAAATAGGTTTGTCCCAACTCAGTTTCTCCTTCCACAGTTTTTGCAGGAGAATCTTACCTCGAACAGCCACTGGGGACAAGATGCCCAGTGGGTCGAATATGGAAGCGAGGTTCTGCAGAATAGCCCTCTTGGTGGCCGCTTCAGAGGCGACAACCTTGAGGGGGTAGGAAATGGTGTCCTCGTTAGTATCCCATTCCATACCCAAAACCTTAATCGTAGTGTCTTCGGCGGCTGCATCGTTCTTCCGGAACTTTACGTTCGCTCCTTGACAATTGGACACCCACTCTCGTAAATTGAGGCCGGCCTTTTCGAAGAGAGACCGGGACTGAAGAAAGAAATCTTCCACTTCTGCTTCGGTGTCAAAGGTACCGAACAGATTGTCCACGTAGATTTGATTCAAAATCACGTCCTCGTAGTCGGTGTCTGAGTTTCGGACGTGGTGTTGAATGCAGGCAGCCAGCAAAAATGGACTGCAGGTGGCTCCGAATAAGACGGAAGTGAACCGATAGGTGACCAAAGGGCTTCTGGGGTCGGAAGGATCTTTCACCCACAAAAAACGCGTGGAATCCCTATCTTCCAACCTGAGACGTATGGCTAAAAAGGCCTTCTCTATGTCCGAGGATGTAGCGTAGCGTCTCAACCGAATTTTCAGAAGAATCTTGGTCAAATCAGTGATGAGGGAAGGTCCACTGTGTAAGCACTGATTAAGACTAGGATTGTTAGAAGAACAATCAAACACTAGTCTCAGTGCTGTGGTGGACGAGGACTTCCGGACCCCATGGTGGGGTAAATAGTGCAGCTTGGCTTTGGGGTGAATCGGAGTAATAGGAGTAACTTCTTCAATGAAGCCCCCCTATTATCTATTATCCTTGATAAACACTCGGCGTAACTTCCCATTAACGAAGCATCCCCTCTCAACCTTTTAAGGATACTGTACAGACGCCTCTTAGCCAAGGCGTAGTTGTCGGGAAGAGAGGGGTGGTTGTCACGCCAGGGCAGTGACACCACGTATCGGCCTTCTTCGAATGACAAGTTTTCTTCGAATGCCTCCAGCGTGGTTTTTTCCGCTTTTGTGAATCGTTCATCCGGCAGAATGCCAATTTGGGATAGTGACCAGAGTCGATCTAAATCTGGCGTAGGGGGGCCTGAGCGCTTAAGATCCCCGGGCGTCATCAACGTTCCGTCCTCCAACGGGGGGGAGGATGGAGTTTCAGCGGTCGGAGAGCGCTCGAGACTATGTCATGATTCACCGTCCTCCTGTGGCCCCGTGTTGGACCCATCCGCCCGCTGGAGGGGGGAATGGCCCAAAGCAACGTTGGTAGCGCAACATGTAGTTCGATTCACCGTGTCCGCTGTCTCACTCGTATCCTGTAGCCCTTCTTCCAACTGGAGGGAAGAAATAGGATGTGATTCAGCGGCTGGAGAGGTTGCCTCGGGACGGAGGGGCGAGTGGTCTAGACCCCGGAACGCCTTCGTCACACTTCCTCCCAACTGGAGGGGAGGAAAGTGCTGTTCCGTCTGATGGCAAATAAGATCCGGTCTCCGTTCGTCGGTAAACTGGACTTCCGCTCTAAGTGCGGACACTACTGTAACTTGCGAGGTAGTGTTCTTCGAAGAAAAGGGTAGAGGTCCCCATATCATGTTGCCCACATTGGTTTTCATGAGGTCAACGCCGAAGCGGGACTCACACGACTTCAGGAATTTATTCAAGTGATCCACGCCGATCAGGAGCTGGATTTGATCGATCACATCGCTGTCCGGGTAAGGATGAGCAAGGTGTACATGTTGTCTGCGAAGCATTCGGGTGGTCTTGACTAGCCCAGGGATCTGCAGATCCGAGGGCAGGTGTTCCACCACAATGGCCGAGATGGGGACGACGCCGTCTTTCGTTTGGACTTGAAGGGTGACGACGTCATGAAGGGCAGCTACGCCCCGCTGGTTGATCCCATTGATGGCTAATTTCACCTGGGAGTGGGGCACGCATCGTAATTTTTGAACGACCGCTCTAGAAATTAAAGTTTTTTGGCTCCCCCCATCACACAACGTTCTGAGTGTAAGGGTGTCAGCCCCGTTGGACACAATCAAATCGGCCAACGGAAGTGCCATACCTTTACCTCCAGAACAAAGAGCGGCATAATGGCCCGAGGCGGAATCCCCTGTGGGTCCTGGGCCCTGCGGATCTGGTTGCTGTCGTGGGTGGCTGCCAGTTCGAGAGATCGGTTGAGGGCAAAATACGATGTGGTGGTCCGGTGCCCTGCAACGGAAACAAGCCCTAGCGTACTGACAGTCTGCTGTGGCATGGTTTTCCGCTAGGCATCTTTCACACCAGCCGCGACTCCTAACCACTGTTAGTCTCATCTCTGGCGTTGTAAGCATAGTACATTCAGATGGGAAGTGCTCCTCCTTGCAGAACCGACAACTTCGCTTGTCTGATCTGGCAGGGTTTCTGTCCTGCCTCGGAGGCTGGTTCTTGGGAAATGCTGGTTTATTTCCCGTGGTGCTCAACACCGTAGACACCTTCTGTTTGTTGGCACCACTCGGTCGTTTATCCGCGTAACCCCTCGAAGCTTCCTCCCTCCTTTGGAAGTCGGGATTGGTCTTTGGTTTGTTCGTGAAAGGTTTGGCGGCCTGCAAGAATCCGATGGCCTGGTCAACCAGGTCAATAACTTGATTGATGTCCGCTCTACGCGCGTCGGACCAAGGAACTCTTTCCTTAACTTCCGCTGGCAATTTGAAAGATAGCTGTGTCCCTAGGATAATGGAACAACCCTGACAGTCCCCAATTACTTCTTGGTTCTTCAGAGACTCTGTGAAGCAAGTCACGTCAGCCTTGAACTTGAAAAAAAGATCGGCGTAAGTATTTTTAGGGCTAGGAAGCCCGCCTAGCCGGGCAATGAGGGTCTCTATGAGCTTCGACTTGTCACCATAGTTGTTCTTGAGAAGAGATAGCGCAATGCTATAGTTTTCTCCCCTCACTGCGAACCCTGATATTAATTGTTTGGCATCCCCACGCAAGCTCTGGAGTAAAGCGTGGAGTTTTTCTATGGGATCATAATTATGTCCGTTAACCATGGCTTCAAATGACTCTATATAGCTAGCGAACTCCAGAGGGTCCCCGCCGAAAGTAGGCAGGTTCCTGGTGGGGGCCTTGAACAGCGTGGGAGCCCGCCGACCCCCCGAACAACAAGAGGCTTTCGATGGTGAAGGAGATCGACTCGTTCTGTGACTGACCCTCTCTCTGGCGGCTAAAGTGTGGTTGCCGGCGTTGATCGCTTTACGGATAGCTAGGTGAAGTCTCCTACTCTCCGCATAGTCGGTCATAAAATCGTCGCGATCCAGGTAATCTTGGATCACGACGCTCGCCTCCTCCAACTGGGTAAGAGTCTCCTCCAAATGCTGTACTAGTGCTAAGATGTCCCCTGCCGGGGAATCCGGTCTTCCTACCAACTCCCTCAGCTCGGTCATTTCCGCAGAGGCGTTCTGACTGAGGGCATCTCGCTGTCGTTCGGCGAACTTCACCCGTTTTGGTTTGTTTTTCTGATTTTGTTGCTGGCCTCTATTTTGCTGGTTATCTTGGGTCGGGGTCGAATTCAAGCCCGCCGGGGGGGGCGTCCCGGGGGGATCCCCCTCCTCTGCGTTGGTTCCGTTGCGTCCGGCCTCCATGATTACGGGGTATGTGCGTACGCACTCGTATCAAGGGGAAGCGGAAAGAATATTTTCAGTACGAACCACTGACGACGGCGTCACTGCGCCGCGGTCAGTAAGGGGTTGTGTGCGAAAGGTTTTTTTGGAATGCTCCAATACCCTCAAACACGCAACGAAAGAAATCGTACTATGTTATCAAAGACTCCTGTGTTTTGCTTCCTGTAAATAAGTAAGGGGATAGAAGCGATAGAGGCTGCATGCAAGTAAAAGCGTCGCAGAGAAACTTAAAACTATGGCTTAGTGTCTAATCTTAAGACTAAAACTTATGGCTAAACTCATATAAGACAAAAAAAAGAATTTCACAAAAAATTCACAAGACTTACCTTACTTCCCGGCTTACGTTTAATATCTGCTGCGGCGCAGAGTCCGGTGGGCCAGAATTAGGCAAGGTGAGCGCAGATAAGCGTTTGATATTAATAGTAGTAATATAATACTGCCAACAAATTATTATAATATAATTATCTGAAAGGAAAGGGCCACACACAAATTACAGGGGTTTACACCTATGTGTGTACTCGTGTGTGTGTATGTGTGTGTGTGTATGACTGCAGAGTCAAAAACAATAACGAACAAACACCAATTTCAAAAAAAAAAATCGAAAAATATTACACATACATGTGTGTTTAAAATCGCTGGCAGCAAACTGTGTGTGTGTGTGCGTGAGTGTGTATGACTGCAGAGTCAAAAACAATAACAAACAACACCAATTTCAAAAAAAAAATCGAAAAATATTACACATACATGTGTGTTCGTATGTGTGTGTGAAACTGGGTGTGTGTATGTGTGAGTGTGTATGACTGCAGAGTCAAAAACAATAACAAACAAACACCAATTTAAAAAAAAATCGAAATATACACTACTGTGTGTTTGTATGTGTGTGTGAGAACTGTGTGTGTTGTATGTGTGAGTGTGTTGACTGAGAAGTTCAAAAACAATAAAAACAAACACCCATTTCAAAAAAATCGAAAAATATTACACATACATGTGTGTTTGTGTGTGTGAACTGTGTTGTGTGTATGTGTGAGTGTGTATGACTGAAGAGTCAAAAACAATAACAAACAAAACACCAATTTCCAAAAAAAATCGAAAATTATTACACATACATGTGTGTTTCGTATGTGTGTGTGAAACCGGGTGTGTGTGATGTGTGGAGTGTGTATGACTGCAAGAGTCAAAAACATAACAACAAACACATTTCAAAAAAAATATTTCGCAAAATAGTTACACATACGGTGTTTGTATGTGTGTGTGAAACATGTGTGTGTGTATGTGTGAGTGTGTATGACTGCAGAGTCAAAAACAATAACAAAACTGAGCACAAAATTCAAAAAAATCGAAAAATATTACACATACATGTGTGTTTTGGTATGTGGTGTGTGAAACTGTGTGTGTGTATGTGTGTGTGTGCGTGTTCAAGAACTATAATCACTCAATACAACACACAGTTAACAACGAACGAAAAATTCAAAAAGAAATCAAAGCGGAACCGTTACACACGTATGTAGGACGTATGTTGGCTTGTATGTGACTGTGTGTGTGTGTGTGTGTGGTGTCTTCAAGAACTCCACCTGATACACCACACAGTAACAACAACGAAAATTCAAAAGAAATCAAAGCGGAACCGTTACACACGTATGTAGGCTTGTATGTGACTGTGTGTGTGTGTGTGTGTGTGTGTGTGTGTGCGTGTTCAAGAACTACAACACTCAATACAACACACAGTAACAACAACGAAAATTCAAAAGAAATCAAAGCGGAACCTTACACACGTATATTGGCGTGTATGTGACTGTGTGTGTGTGTGTGTGTGTGTGTGTGTGTTCAAGAACTACAACACTCAATACAACACACAGAAACAACAACAAATTCAAAGAGAATCAAAGGGAACCGTACGCACGTATGTAGGCTGTTTATGTGACTTTTCGTGTGTGTGTGTGTGTGTGTGTGCGGTGTGTCAAGAACTACAACACTCAATACAACACACAGTAACAACAACGAAAATTCAAAAGAAATCAAAGCGGAACCTTACACACGTATATTGGCGTGTATGTGACTGTGTGTGTGTGTGTGTGTCTGTGTACGTATCCTCCGATATAACAATGACAAACAACAAACACAAAGTTCCACAAGAAATCCTAAAATCCTGCACATATAGCGATAATAATAATAATAATAATAATAATAATAATAATAATAATAATAATAATAATAATAATAATAATAATAATAATAATAATAATAATAATAATAATAATAATAATAATAATAATAATAATAATAATAATAATAATAATAATCTCAATAATAATAATAATAATAATAATAATAATAATAATAATAATAATAATAATAATAATAATAATAATAATAATAATAATAATAATTATAACAATAATAAGAATATAATAATAAATAATAATAATAAGGATAATAATAATAAATAATCATAATCCATAATAATGATAATAATAATAATGAATAATAAAAATAATATAATAATAAAATAATATAATAATGTAATAAGTAATAATAAATAATAATAAATAATAATAAATAATATCAATAAACAAAGAGAAAACTTCACAACAAGGGTGATTCGAGCAACGAATCCTAATTCACACCGAGCACTCTGACAACCATTGGTAAAAAAATCACTCTTAATATGTTGGTTTTGGAGAGGTTGCTTGTGTGCAGGTTTCAATTGCAAGTGCAAGATAAATTATAGTTTGACCATCCGGTTCATAATGACCAATTTAATGTCTTGGCAAATTAGATAGGGTGAAAATTAATGAAAGAGAGATGTGAGTGGACTGTATATGTTGTTTTTGTTATTACCCTACAATTTGTCAGAACATTTTCCCAAAATTTCCCACCTTTATTTATTATTCTCTGATAATACTATCATTTGAATAGAGGGATTAAAGGTGGGATTCTTTGGCCAATTATATTACAATGTCTGTGTCATAGGAATATCATGGATAAATTCAGATATATATACACAGGGAGAAACGTCAATAAACGCAGAAATATATATGCAAAGGGGGAGATGCGAATGATTGATGAAAGACCAATCAATCACGCATTTCTACTTTCGATCAGGAAGAGAAGAGTCAACAGCAGATCCCTGAAGGGGATCGAGAAAGCCCCCTACGCCCGCCGAGCCATGCAACTATCTCAGCGTCCTGATATAGTGCATCAGTGTACCTTTAGATAGAAGGAAGCCAGAGATAGCATGCAACAGATGTAAATCTTAGTTATGAAAGAAGAGGAAGGAAGGGGGTTAGTATTGTAGATGTTTGCAACAATAAAAAAAAGGATATTGTTAGTCTAAGACAGTCTACGTTGTTTACAGAGAGGGGGTGTGAGTGATTTTACGTTAAAGGGGGTGTTCAGACTCGACTCCCTGTTGCAAATTGCAGAGCCGATCGAGTCTCTATTATCCAGCAAACACTCTCACACTCTCTTAATAATAATCCAAGTTATACGCCCGACAGAGCACGACATATAGTTTCGTTCTGGAGAGGGGGGGGGAGTCCATGTAATACAAAAAAAAGGGTTCAGATACAAAGGAAATATTCTGCCACTATAAAGTCTAATGAACTCGACGTCGAAAAGGTAAAGCAAAAAAAAAGGATTCAACACTTACCGACGACTTCTGATACGAAAATATATCAAACCTGTTTTCTCTCCTCTTCCACAAGCGAGAGAGGTGGGAGCGCCGCGGTAAATGCGACGGGGCAAACGAGTAACGAGACTTAAAATTACACTAGCATGCATGAATATCAGGTGAGACACCAATATTAGGCAACCTATGTACAAGTAACGCATTAAGGTGAAAATTTCACTGAAAGCCGGAGAGGTTATACACCCGTCAGACCTATACTTTTCGTTTTCGGAAATGGAAAAACGAATCGGTTTGCCTTAATATAAAACGAGTAGTATACAGTTTTTAACAACCATAGCGCATTCTGTTCGCGAACTCAGATTTTTCAAATATTTTACAAAAACACAGACTCTATCACCATTGTTGACAAAATATTCGAGTTTCATCCCAATGTTAAACAAATACCGAATGAATATTGCTACAATTTAAGATTAAAGATTCTAAAATTAAAGTAATTTATACACATTGAAATATACAGTATCTAACGTCACTTATATTTTCAGTACAAAAAAATAATATCAAAGAGCGTGATTTGAGTCGGTACTTTAAATCACATTTTCACTCAGTATGAGTTCAGGAACAGAGTTCAACACTAAAAAAAAACAATCACACTTTCTACGTAGAAGAAATCTGAAGAACTAACTGTTAAGACCAAGTCACCTCCTTACCCTGTGATGAAGCCCCTCCCCCTGGGCGAACCCTGATAACCTCTGGGTATTACAACTGGGTCTGGCCTTCC
>JABUQX010069763.1:20000-27500 GCA_015478945.1 Trachelipus rathkii | reverse complement strand
AGGACTCTCTGGAAAGATGTCAGCTACAAAATATGAGAGCGCTGAAGAGAAGAGGGAATATTGGCAGGGGAGGGGACGTCTGAGAAGATGCTTGCGCGGCTGACAGGATGAAGAATCCTTCCTGGGAAGGAAGAAAGAAAAGAATATATATATATATAGTAAATATATATATAGTATATATATAAAATATTATATATATACTTATATATATATATATATATATATATATATATATATATATATATATAAGTATATATAGTATAGTATAATATATAATATATATATATATAATAATTATATATATTATTAATTTATGAAGCAACAGCCACTTCAACTAAGAAATCTTCCCAACTACAATATGTTTCCTCCTTTCTAATTAAAAAACATATACTCTGTAATTTGCTTGATTAACTATTTAATGTTTTATTCTTATTCAAAATTATGAATTAAGAGGACTGTAAGACATCAAAAAATTTTTGATAACTGAAATTATTTAGGGAAGGGGTTTACGGATTAATATATATAATAATATATATATATATATATATATATATATATATATATACTATAATATATAATAATATATATATATATATATCTATATAATATATATATATATGATTATATATAATATATATTATTATATAGTATTTTATATATATATATATATATATATATTATATATATATATTATATATATTATTATATATATATATATATATAATATTATATAGTATATATATATAAATATATTATATATATATATATATAGTATAATATATTATAATATAAATTACTTAGTCACATGAACTTACATCTAATAATCATCTACTCATTGAATGATTAGTTTTTTAGAAAATAGAATAGCAATCTGCCAGGTTCTCCTTTCATTTTTCTCTTTTGGTCTGATTTTATAAATGCCGGAAGAGCGAAAAGCAGTTCCACCTAACTCTGCGTTGGAGGTAGAGCAGTAAACACAATTTCAGCTCTTGTACAATGGTTCTTGTACTCTCGAAAGTTACAACTAAAATTTTTTTCAACTTCCTTTTCAGTGCAGCAACATGAAATTTTATTTAAGAGTCTATGGAATTTGTGTTCAAAGAATTAGGAAGAGGCCTTGACCATTTTTCTTGAGCTAATCGATGCTTTCGACTAGCTCTTTCAATAATCTATGAAGCTTTTTCATACTAATGCTTCTGACTTTCTGGAGAATGACTTGAGAAGGTAGTAACGGAGATAGTTGTAGTTTCATCACTTACCAAATGTTTAGATGTATCCTTTTCTTCTTGAACTTCCTGCAACCCTGTAATACAAATGGCCACATTGCAAAGTGCAGTTTAGCTTTTTGTTGTTCTTCTTCAGTTAAGCTTACCCTTAGATTGGATCGCAATATAAACACAGCTATTAATATATTGTCATGAGGAAATTTTCTCTCGTAACCATGGAGTCTTTTAATTCCTTCAGTATTTCTAAATATAGATGGTATAAGGTTGAAGGTTGAATTTATTAGGAATAATCCAAATTGAAACATAAGGTTCTGGTTAAAAATCTTCGAGAAGTTTGCATTGCATTTTGTGATGTGGAAGTTCGAAAGTTAATAAACTTGCATGAAGGGATTGAAGTCATTCACAGTCACAATTTATAACTTTGTCAGTTTAAAATTTTCCGACTCCAACTCTATCTTGAAAGTTACCGACTCCGACTCCGACTCCGACTCCGACTCCGACTCCGACCTCTGAAATTACCGACATCCGACTCAGCGACTTCCGACTCCGACTCACCGCTCTTCAAATTTCCTATGACTCGACTCTCGACTACCACCCTCTTCAAAACTACCGACTCCCCGACTCCGCGACTCCGACTCCGACTCCGCAACCCTGGTTTCAACACCCTCAAAAATGTCTAAGGACCCCTTTAGGGGCTCCAGATGAAAAAAGAAGAAATAAAGTACAGAGTGCATAGCTGAGGAAGGAGTCTGAGACCGAGAGGGAGTCGGACCGACTCATGAGTGGAGTAAGAATGGAACTGGGGAGGGAGTTGAGTATGCGTAGTGGGGTTCTTGAATCAAAACTTGTTTTAAACTTGCCTAATGTATATTACATCAAACCCTATGTAATGAAGAACGCCGAGATCGAATACGTTCATTTATTCCTCTAGCAGTGGTAGTAATTTCTGTAATAGTAGTAGTTGTCACCAAGGTCAATCCTATTTTGCTTAACGGGTTGCGTGAGGGGCCAACTTGTGCGAGCGTACCCGCAGGCACCATCCGGCGCGAAATCGATGCGTGGTCCCACAGGCGCAATTTTAGAGCGCGAACGCTTAAATATTCTAGCTGCGACGTTATTCTATAACGTTATGCAATATATTGCCTGGTCTACGCTTAGCACTTACACTTTCAATAAAATGTGTATTAAATTTATATTTTTATTTTATTTTCATATAACCAATTTTCTAAACGTAGAGCCCAGCATTTTATTTTAAACAAAAATATTTTTATTTATTTTTAGAAAATCTGTTTCATTGTTGAAAGGTTTTTTAACATTTTGTTTCTACTAAAAAATTAATTTTTTTATTAAAAATATGTTCTTTTTTTTACCCTAAGGCAGTAAATCAATAAGTCAGTAGCGCAAACGCCTCACATCAGCTCCCCTCTCCATTTGGGCCATGCGCTATTGCTTTACTGCTTTAAATCATATTTTAACATGCATTTTGCCTGTTTCGCCCCTCGCTGATCACTCGTCCAACACTCTTGCCAACAAAACCGGAAGCCTTGCCGGAAAGCAGGATAATAATCAGTTGACGGGAGGCGACCTTTTCGAATGGCATCGGAAGTACCTAGAACAGCTCCGAAAAGAAGACGCAGCCATTTTGGCCTCTCTGTCAGCGATTTTGTTGCCAGTTACCCCTATGTGAAAAGAAATCCAACATAGTATGATTTGTTTCTTACGAAAGTGGAGCAGCCGAAGAAATTATTGTACAGCGGATACCATTGTATTTTTAGAATAGGGAGCTTTAAGCGCCTGGAGGGGGCTGAGCAAATCTGAATAAATGACATGAGTGGTCTTGGTTAAGGAATAGAATTCGAGAAAGAGCAATCATTATAGCCATTAATTCTTCCGTAAAAATTGAAGCATGAAGGGAAAGGATATGGGAGAGGTTGCGGTCAGGAAAGACAGCAGACGCACCCACAATGTTCCCCGTTTTAGAACCGTCAGTAAACAATGGAATAAATCCACCATGAACTGCGGAATGAGACAGGAATGATGCCTGTAACAAAGCAGCCGGTGGATAGATTTGGAGAGAGAGGTTAGAACCAGGCAAATGATGGGGGCATGGATTAGCCAAGGTGTATATCCTTCATCATAAGAGAACGGCAACACCTTTTGCAAAGATATCTTAAGGAAGTTAAGAATGTTATAAACTGTGTTTGCAATTGGCCAGGAAGGAGGATTCTGAATTATCTCTCGCAGAAATCGGTGTAGAAGCAGCATGGTATGGGTTTGAAAGCGAGATTAACTTTGCACATGACGTATTCCCTTCGAAGAGAGAGTGGCATCACAATGGATTCAACATCAATGCTCATCCGGGGGGACGATCGGAAGGCTCCAGTGAGATACGGATCGCCTCGTTTTGGATGGGATCTAACAGGTGTATTAAATTTGGGGAGGCCTGACCATATACTACGCAGCCATAGTCCAACTTCGATGGGATTAGGGCGATGTGGAGACGTAAAAGGGACTTGCGATCAGCTCCCCAAGATTTTAAGGAGATATGACGTAATAGATCAAGCACGCGATGACAAGTCGTTTTCAGGAGTTTAATGCGTGGTGCATATGTTAGGTGGCCATCTAGAATGAGTCATAGAAATATGAGATGTAAGGTTACAGGAATTGGTGAACTATATAAGGTTAGGTTCACGAGAAGAAGGTGGAAGGTTTTTGTCTCCCTTTTTTCCTAAATAATACTGCTGAAGTTTTGGTGGGTGAGAAATGGAAGCAATGGGAATTACCTCATTGTGAAATATTCTCAACAGCTAGTTAAGTTGCCTTTTAAGAAAATGGCATCCTGGCACCAGCAATATATAACGCCAGGTCATCAATATAAGGGAAAGTTGACCGAACGCCGGATAGAAGAAACGATGTCATTGAATCCGAGATCAAATAATATATATACTTAGAACACTGCCTGCGGAACGCTTTCATCCAGACTAAAGTGGCGTGATAAAACAGAAGAGCACCAAACCTGGATGGATCTATTTGACAGAAGGTATTTAATAAAGAGAGGGAGCTGTCCTCGGAAACCGAGCGAGTGTAATATAAGGAGAACCCCATGTATATATAATATATATACTATATATATACTATAAATTAATATATATAATATAATATATATATATATATATATAGTATGATATTATATATAATATTATATATGATATATATAATATATATATATATACTATATATCTTAAAGAACGTCTAGAAACCAGACTACTTTTTAAATAATTATTGTGTGATTAAGATTTGAACAAAGTTTCTTAAGAACAAGTATAGCAGTGTTGAACGAATTAAAAATGCTAACAGTAAATTATGTATTTATAACTAGAGACACAATACATAAACAACTACTACAACCAAAATACTATCGCAACCACAGTACAATTATTTCTCAACCTGGGTATATATAAAATATGAATAAATTTAGTTGCAAAACACGTAATTACTGTTAAATTGTACCAAATGGTAATACCCTGCTCTGGCTTACTGATGTTTTTTTAAAACGTAGAAAATGTTTTAAAAAAGATACATAATTAAAGTTTGTATATTTTGTATATATAATATATATATATATATATATATATATATATATATATATATATATATATATATATATATATATATATTTATATATATATATACTATATTATATATATATATAGTACATAGTATATATATATATTATATAATATATATGATATATTATGGTATATCTGAATTACTTGGTCAAATTTGGAACAGTAGTTGTACTGAATCCAATGAAAAAAAATGATTCATTGAACAAGTGTACTATATTAACCCATTAAAATTTACAGTGAAATTTGAAATTCATGCCAAACTGAGAATAGGAAAGTTTATAAGCGAGTTTATAGCGAATTTATTATGAGTAGATTTATCAAGGTAGTTATGAAGGGAATTTCTTGTAAAGCAAGCATAATATAAATGAGTACCTCAAAATTTACATATTTGGAGGTCACATACTACATTTTATTGTTTTATACTGCCTATACCTAGTAAAAATGTTCAATAAGAATTTTCTTGGAAATCTACAAGACTAATTGGTAAATCTGAAAATTTCCAATGAAGCCCAATGGAGATTTTTCCAAATTCCAAATAGAAAATTTTCGATTGGTATTTGTAATATTTCCAATAAGGATTTTTCTTTAAGGAATTTTTCCAGTCAATTCCATTAGTTTTCTATTGGGTTCCTATTGTTTCTCACAGAATTTCCTATGGCAACCAGTGGGAATTTCCAACTTGAAATTTCATATCTTAACAATCAATGGACCCCACGGGAAATCGCATCGGTCTGAAATTTTTAGCAATGATCCCAACTGAACCAATGAAAACGTTATGAGAACAACTTAATTTTTTTGATCTGTACCAGTATATCCTAAGTTGCAACCTAAGTAGGCACTGCGACACAACACTTACGTAACCTAAACACATAAAATATGAAGGAATTTAATCTGAAACAGTCAGCGGGTAAAGGTTTATTATAAGAATGTCTATTACCTAATACCTGTATCTGATGTTCCAAATTGTATTCTCCAGCAGCAACACAAGCATCACATCTTCGTAGAGTTAACTTAAGAACAAGTTCCAGGATTCCGATGATATTCCTTATAGCTTTAAAGACTTGGTTCATATGTTCTTGGTGAAAGTCTGCTGTGCGAACTGGTGTGGCATGCACAATACCTCGCAAAGGGCTCCAAAAGAAAAGTGCATCGAGTTGAAATCAAGAGAGAGAGCAGGTCACAATATCGATCCTCCACTACCAATCCAATCTTTCGGAAACTTATCGTCTTGTTCCTATTTGGCAATCCAACTAATGTTTGGTAGAACACCATCTTGTGTGAAAAAAAGGACATGAAAATTTGCTAATGGAATGTGGTCCATTTGTTCTGGCAGTTCATGCTCTAGAAACTGCTTGTTAGATTGTCCGATTAATAAGTTTTGCAAAAATCCTATCAGATTAGCACTAAGCATACCGATCCATAAATTACATGAAGATGTTTGCTGTTGTTGACATTCTTTAATTAATAGCATGAAGGTTTCTGTCAGGCCATTGATGCTCATTGTGGTTATTCATATTCGAATTTCTCGAAAACTTTGCGTCACCCGTAAACAGAACATATGAATGAAAATGTTGCTTTGACCCATAATCACTGTCTCTAATGGCAAAAACATAACTGTAGTTGAAAATCAGCATCGGCGAGAGTCTGTATTAGCTGTACATGATACAGGTATACTCGTAGTTTTTGCTCTTCAAGAGTTCCCCATACAGCCATGTACGAAACACAAAATATTTGGGTGGAATGCGAGTGCTAAGTCTGGATTTTCATCATTGCTCTCTAGCACATTCTCTTTTACATCGAACATTTGAATGTAACTTATAACATCACAATCAGTTGTTCGGAGCTGGAAAATATCTCGCTCCTGTACACTCTCGTGCATTGTCGCAAACTTCATCGCCGGACATCTTTGACTTAGGTAAGTTTGAGCATACAGAAAATGAGTCAAATTTGATTTCCCACTTGCTCGTCCATACATAAAAAGCATATATGCCACTTCTTCCTTTGAATACTCCATACTATTGGATATTACTACTGTGAGCTGTAATCACAACGGTAAAGACAATATATTGATTGTTAACAGTTACTGTATTAGTTGCACGACACGTGGCAATGATTTTGCTTGGTTGTTTATCATATTGGAGTATCTATAAAGCAACTTTGATGAATTAATGTTGGAACACCTGTTTATATATATATATATATAAATTTAATATATATATATATATTTTATTAAATATTATATTATATATAGTATAATAATATATATATATATGTTATATAGAAACGTTTAGTCTTTGATTACTGATAGTATATAGTATATTGTGTATGTATATATATATATATATATATAATATATTATATATATATAATAGTAGTATATAATATACTATATATATATAAATATATATATATATATTTATATTTTATTATATACTATTGAGCATTTGTAATATATATAATATATATATACATATATATATATATGCTATTAGTATATATATCATATATAGATATATATATAGTATATATTATTATATTATATTATTTATACATATATATTATATTAGTAATATATATATATATATATATAGTAATTTTTATATAATATATATATATATATATAGTTATATAACTTTAACTTTTCC